>JANPYM010000017.1:0-78578 GCA_025890175.1 Ciborinia camelliae
AATTCTTTGTATTTTTTATCCTAACATTAATCATCTTTTAATTTTATTTTTTATTTCTTTTAAATTTTGCTTTTATTCTTTTTTCAATTTTCTTTATTAATTTGTTTTATTAATTCTTTTATTATAATATTTTATTAATTTTTTTTATTAATTTTTTTTATTAATTCTATTTATTAATTCTTTTTATTAATTCTTTTTATTAATTCTTTTTTATTAATTCTTTTTTATTAATTCTTTTTATTAATTCTTTTTATTAATTCTTTTTTATTAATTCTTTTTTATTAATTCTTTTTATTAATTCTTTTTATTAATTCTTTTTATTAATTCTTTTTATTAATTCTTTTTATTAATTCTTTTTATTAATTCTTTTTATTAATTCTTTTTATTAATTCTTTTTATTAATTCTTTTTATTAATTCTTTTTATTAATTTCTTTTATTAAATTAATTTCTTTTATTAATTCTTTTCTTAATTCTTTTATTTTATTTTTCAATAAAATTTTTTTTTTTTTTATTAATTATTATTATTTTTTTTAATCTTTTTTTATTATAAACATATTTCCTTTTTAATTTATTATTTATTTTATAACTTTTTTAATTCTTTTTTTTTTTCTTTAAATTTTTATTTTTTTTAATGTTTTATTATTTTATTTTTTATTCTTTATTAATTCTTTTAATTCTTTTAATTCTTTTAATTCTTTTAATTCTTTTAATTCTTTTAATTCTTTTAATTCTTTTAATTCTTTTAATTCTTTTAATTCTTTTAATTCTTTTAATTCTTTTAATTCTTTTAATTCTTTTAATTCTTTTAATTCTTTTAATTCTTTTAATTCTTTTAATTCTTTTAATTCTTTTAATTCTTTTAATTCTTTTAATTTTTTAATTACCTTCCTCCTCTACCCTCCTCTACCCTCCTCTACCCTCCTCTACCCTCCTCTACCCTCCTCTACCCTCCTCTACCCTCCTCTACCCTCCTCTACCCTCCTCTACCCTTCTCTACCTTTCTCTACTTACTTCCTCTTTTTGCTTTTTGCTTTATACCTCTAATTTAAACCAATCAGCATCGATTCTACCTTACAATTCGATTCTTCAAATTTTAATACTATTACTAAATACTTTAATAATATATATTTAAATAATTACAAATCATATCAATATAAAAATTATATTATTAAAAAACTTACAATCGAATTAATAAGTTTACTAATTTTAATTATAGTTTATATATTGTTTTATAAATATTATATGCCTTTTAAAGTTTTTTTCAATTAATATTCCTGTATAAACCTTACATACTTTTGAACTACCCAATTAACATCGAGTTTGCATAATTAATGAAGTGTTTTAAAATATATATGTTAGAGATAGAGATAGAGATAAAGATATGAACCAGGATAATATTTATTGAGACTGGGTCATATACCTATTGCAATGCGCATTTTGCTAAGCGAGTTTTATAAGGAGGACAATCGTTACCGCAGCGCATTAGGTCAGGGGCACGTATTAAATTAAGCATGCAGTTGGATGTATGTATGTGACAAGGTTTCTACTTGTGTTTGTGCTTGTGTTTGCGTGGGATAATATCACAATGAATGCGCATAGAATCTTCCTTTCGTAAATGAGTCATTTCTAACGGAGTAAGTTATATCTATAGTGGTATAGATAAGTTGTTAGGAGGTTAGAGAGCTCGCAGGCTTGTGATAAATATCAAACGAGACAAAGTATGAGTTACTATTTGGGATGGAAATTAAGTTGGCAGTATAATTCTTTGTACTTACATTTGATGGGGTTTTCAAACATGGTTTAAGGAGTATTGGGTTTACCTCGCGGTACGGAATAAGTCTGTTATTACTCGCTGTCTGGAGATCTGCATGTTTATTGTATTGATAATCGTGATATAAAGGAAAGGGTGTGAAATCGACATTTCTGTGGCGAGGGAAGGTGTCGAATCGCTCCCACGTAATTTGGTCGCTTCAAAAAAGGGGATGGCATGGCAGAATTTTGAGTCGAAGGTTACACAAGGCTCTTGATAGCTGTGAGAGTTTTCTCACGAATAAACCATATAGGGCTGGCTCGGGCTATGGATCTATTTCTCGCCATAAGTCTATCGAGAAGCTATGTAGGTAATGTGGATCATTCCTAACTTCTACTCACATCCAAAATCCAATGTTCTTCGCCAAATCCTGTAATTCTTAATTATATACCACCCCTTTTCGTTTATGATCGTTTGTCATCCCTTTATAGTCCGCCCAATTCCTTCAACTTGGAGATCATTCCGTCTACATCATCAACTTTACCGCCTCCTTGTCTTGGCGGTGGTTCTGTGTCCATTTTGTAAGCAAATATTCGGCATATCATCTCCAGGAATAGGTCATAAAGCCCCAGTGAAAAGGATCAACATACCAATAACCTTCAAAGTCTTTAATCTCTTGGTACCATCCACACCCCAATCAGCCAATGTAGACTTCTCCAACTTCTTCTTCTTTGCCTTCATGATACTCTGCAAGCTCGCATATCTCGGTTCATTCAGTCTCAAATCCGTCGTAATAACCATTGGCAATTTACCCCTCACCACATCAGTTCCTCCATCCACCTCCTTCGTAACCTCCACTATATCCCCATCCTTAAATTCTACCTTACTCGCCTGCGTCGCCTGACTCCATCCCAGTAGACCCGCCAGCATCTGTCCCGTCTGCCCCGCATCATCATCAATACTCTGCTTCCCCAAAAACACCAAATTGCTCTTCTCCTTCTCTACAACCTTCTGTAACAGTTTCGCTACTCCCAATGGTTCTAATTCCTCTCCATCTTTCATCTCAACTAGTAAACTGCGATCGGCACCCATAGCCATGGCTGTACGCAGAATATCTTGGGATTTTGTAGGTCCGGCGGAGAAGGCGAGGATTTCTTCGACGCCGCCCGGGGCGGATTTCTTCTCGCGGATACGCACAGATTCTTCGATTGAGAGCTCGTCGAAGGGGTTCATGCTGTGTTTAACTCCATTGGTCTCGATGGCGGTTTGGGTTTTGTTGACGCGGGGTTTGATCTGCGATTTTGTGTTAGTTTGGGTTCTTTTCATTTATGGGGAGGGAACCAAGGGATTGGAATTGGTGTTTGAAATTGAGAGAGTTACGAACGGCATAGTCAATAACCCTCTTTACGGGCACGAGAATTCTTAAGGCGGACATGTTGATGGTAGAGGTATTACGAAATTCGTCGTGGTGTTGGGAGGAATTTCAGAATGAAGCTCTTGATAACCCGGTTTCGCTCGGCCTAAGCTTGGTTTCCCCACACATTAAATTCCACCTTCCCACCTACCGATTCCCGCCCGGTTCCTCGGCTGGTGAGCATCACGTGGACGCTTATGTAATTATCCTTGCCGATAGTAGACTTAAGAAGCCCTTATTGACCATCACCACTTGTCGAATAATCTCGTAATGCATGTTATTACCACTATGTTTACATGTATAGAAACTTAATTTTGGTTTAAAAAAGGGGTGATGCAGCATATTGTTTGCTACTCGGTTCCGCGGTACACCTTCAAGTTTGATCACCAGGTATATCGACCACAAATTACACGAGTTTCATATAGCGACAATCGAAATATCTAAAGTACTACCCTATCGAGCTTTTTTGCACAACCAAGAATTGAGGAACATCCAACTTGGTGTGCAACCTAATCTGTTAATTTGAGGATAACATGCACTCCGACCGAGTATGTATGTAGTGTAGCCCTGTGTCTCAAAGCTGTGCACCGATGTTTCTGAGACACAACTTCTCACAGGCCGCTATTGACAGACCTAATGAGTAACCACTATTCCCAGACGATTTACCGTCAGACTGGGAAAGCTTTGCATACGACGAAGAGTGGTTGGCATTGGGAGGAATGGGATATCCCTCACCTCCTATGAATCTATGAAACCCTTCTGATTGAATATTCAATATCTTTTCGTTGGCATGAGCTTATCCCATTATCGCATTATCTTCAAGCCGACCAATAACTTGAGGCACTGGTCCCAATGCTGGTGCGCATTTTATTTGGCATCAAAGCAAGTGATTTCATGTTTTAAGCAGCACATATTCGGTATAGTACGGCTATGTCAATACCGCATATCCGTTACTTTTTGGGGAAATTGTCATTCTTAACGGTAACTTTGTTATTCAACGAAGCTCATTGCAAGTTGCTTGAGTATCATTGGATTCGATGATTTAATTTCTCAACAATATCAACTATTTACTTGTATAGTCATGACGTTCAATTGAAGAGTCCCAACATATTCTCCGGCCAAGCGTATGCAATATATTTTCATTGATGTATTTCTGGTGCCCAGTTTCTCAATTTCATTCTTGGGATCTTACCTTCTCCGCCGTCGTGTTCAGCATCATCTCACTGATGCACATATATGCTCATGAGAAGGATTCCTGGAGGAAGATATGGAGTCTTGACGTTTGGCACTGCAGTCTTTAGTTTGGATCAAGTTGGTTTTCATCTTAGTTGACAATTGGCGATGTTCAATTAGCCAAGCGCTAAAGACCACTTGACTGTGAAATACACGAGGAACATCTCATTTGGTCATGTCAAGAGGCGGGGCAATCTGCACCCGGAATTGAGATTTTTGGAAATCTTCGTATTTTAGACTTCGTAGAGTGGTTGAGAACTTTCATTTTTCACCCAGTAAAGAACAGGGGATAAGTGCTCCTTTACTACCGGTATCTTAAACTCGACGGGTAGAATTAAGCCCTCTTAATTATACAATTCGAAAGTCTAGCTCGACGGAACAAATTATCTTGCAAGTGAGAGAATAATTGATCCGGAGTGCAAGATCTTTCTGTTTGGAAATATTCATTGGATTTCCAAGAATACACCACGATTGCCTTCTAAACTCTGTGCACACTCCCTTCTTCACCGACATGCACCGTGCAAGCCACCTTTCCCTTTGCGTGTACCACTTCCACAGTGGAATGTATATTCGGATCTCCGGCGCTGCTATGTGGCATACATCTGTACACATCTCATTAGTCCTCCTTCATTATTCGCTGATCATCATGACTTCCAAATCACTTACACAATCCTCAAGCCCTTCACATTCTTTCCCAAAATATTCGACGGTAATGTTTTCTTTTGAAAAGCTAGTATATGAGACGCCTTCACTTTTTCCAAAATAGCTGGGGATATAACTCCAATTAGTCGCTTGAATCCTTTTCGTCTAATTTCCGAGGCGAGGAATAGGGGGATATTATGGGAGCCGATCGTTAGGGTACGCAGAATTTGTTGCTTCATTGTTACATTACCGATTATGATATTGCTTGGAATATCATTATATGGACTCTGGTGGAATATCAATATAAATCTTTCTGTCGGGAGTTAGGAGTCGTGAATCAGAGAGTCGCAATCATTTATCTTGAGAATAAGCCCTCCTGAATCATCGAAAACCGCGAAAAATACATTTATGATTCACAAGGAAGCATTTTATTATATATAGCAAAAAGGTTACTCTGATGCGTTCATTCGCTATTGTTAGACAAATGTTTGCATCTCGATGTATTTTCTTTGTTTGATACTTGTCGAGAACAATGTCAACAAATGAAAACAATCACTGGCAAAATCTCACAATTTCATTTGACAAAGCACAAAATTCTGTAACATAGAGTGAAAATTTAATTCTGCGAATACTAGTAAGGTTGAATGAAAGTTCATTGTTAGTATTATAGGACTCGGTAGGGGGTCGGGATACATTTGCAGAATATGTAATCGCGCTTCACTTGTAAGTCTTATACGAAAAGAAAAATCGAAAACAAGACATGTAACTTCTTCTCGAATTGTAAAATATGTTATGTCTTTTTTAGATATCTAATCACTTTCTCCAGCCGTGTTAAAATATTGGCTAAAATCAGAAATCATTCTTAATAATTCTTCGTTTAAATACAGTATTAAATAACAACATTATAAAAATTAATTTCAATCTAATTTAGTACGAATCAGAGCTTGAAGCTAATTCACCTTGAAATACGTATTGTACATGGAAAATCTGAAAAGACTAAAATGAAACTAGAATACGATTCTAATACAGATTCTTCAAAGGTTCAAGTTTTAGAATTAACGCATTAAGAAGTGATCTAGATACTGGATAGATTCCTTTCAAAGCTTCATTGCCTTAGATAATGAAACTCATGCTTTAGGAAGTAATAGACAGAGCATAGTTGGGGTATCAAAGTTGAAAAACATGCTATTTCAGGTATTTGCCGTTTTTTTTTGGACTAGAATAGCATGATTTTATTTTTTCAATCAATCTCAAATAGTATGTTAGACCTCGAATAGCACATTGTGCTAGTTGGGGTATCAAAGTTGAAAAACATGCTATTTCAGGTATTTGCCGTAGATTATAGCATGCTGGCAGTCAATTATTGTGAGCCAGTGTCCATTCCATCAAGAGAATCTTGCTTGAAAAAGCTATCGTATCCCAATTTCCTTTCAATCATAATACCTTATTTAAATATCTCCACCAAAAAGAGGCCGCAGCTACAAATAAATCAATTAATTATTAACAATCTTGTTAACACAGCGAGTCTCGACATTTCAGGTTCAGGAAGACTCTTGGTTTCTAACTGTCTTACTCGAGTATTCCGCTGGAAGCGGTAAATGCCCCTTGGCACTGGTACTCGAGTCTCTTCAATAAGATGCTTTAGCAGGGTTGGGCACCCGTACCCTACCCGGGATTTTTGACCCCATAGGGTATTTACCCTACCTTATAGGATTTAGCAAAATGATTACCCTATAAATCCGGCGGGTACGAGTATACCCGCGGATATATATCATATAATCGTTCTATATAATCGTTCAAAGTTAAGGTTATTTCTAATTATATAAGTAAATCAAAATCATCAAATAATATCAAAAAATCTATCTTTTCGAGTTATTACAACAATAATCAATAATAATAGATACAGCTTATATTAGTACCTAAAATATTAAATATCTCTTCTCCTCGCGATACCTTCCAGATTTACTTTTCTAATAAGTTAACCTTCCCTTCAAATATTGACCTTTCAAAATACTAGCCCCACGTAACCATACCCGTCGGGTATACCCGTACCCTTCAAGATTTTATAAGGTTTTCACTCTACTTTGTAGAATATAGTAGAATAGTTACCCGTCGATTTCTACCCGGGTATACCCCGGGTTACCCTACCTTTTGCCCAACCCTGTGCTTTAGAGCTTGCTACTACTGGTTCTTCATAATAAATGTACGATTAAGCTTTTGCGCCCCAACGCCCGCCAAGGCCTACCAACGTCGCGCCAGCCAAGGTCTACTCCGACTCCCTCGTACACGAGCCGGGCTCGTATTGTGCAAGCACTTTCTTTAACAAATGCACCCGTCTCGCACCGGAAATGACCCTGATAAGGGTCTGCCGAACCGCGTATGAAACACCCTCTTTAGGGTAATGTTATAATTGTATTAGGCATTCCATATATATATAAGCTCCTCGTAGCACTCGATCTTTCAATACAACAATCATATCATACTTCTTTATTATACTCATATCGGTTGATCAACCACGTATCACCACCGGGGTGGTAGCAACAATTATCATGAGGCAACAATGATTGAATATTATATAATTTTTTTTATTTGTTCATCACTATATAACTAGCTTTGCTTATTATAACATGTGACATGATTATCGATATGCCAAAGATTTGAACACTTGTAACTTCCAGAAGCATTACAAGCAGTGCCAAGTACAACATGGCCATTAGGGAGAGTAGAGGTTGTATCATCGTGACGACGGGCTTGGGCGCAAAAGGCTTGACAATCGATGTTGCTGAAAGCTCTGTCCTGTTATATTGATTATATGAAATTAGCTTTGCCGTCCTTTGTTTTCAAGTTGATTACTTCATTAAGGGGTTTTAAAATGCGGGAAGTATTTACCTCCCATAGACAACAATTCTGGCCATTTGGGAACAGGCATTGGCAATATTTACAACTGCGTGCGCTGCTGACGGCGGCAAAGAGGAACAGGGCGATGGAGGAGCTGAATTTAACCATTTTGAGGATTCGTTTAAAAAGATTCGTTTAAAAAGATTCGTTTAAGAAGATTCGATTTAGACGATTCGTTCGATTTAAAAGGAGTATGGGCGTCGGTAGCTGGTTGATAGTTGGTTTTTGACGAGGATAGGGTATCGAATGAGGAAACGGAGGAGGAGGATGAGAGTAAATGACTTTAATTGAATGACTTTTATATCGAGGTTAACGATAAGGGATGTCTTGTTTTATACCTTTTACCTTATATCCTTCGTAAGTAGTTTTTTATACTTATCAAGGTTCTCTTATGCAAGAGGAAACTTTATCAACGCTTGGCAATCTCAATTTTTTTTATACATCTAGTTGTTGTTCCTACCTTGATAGTCAACACTAGTATGTAGAATTGGATTATGTAACAGGGATGATTTTATCAGGTCACATGAGCACCAGCTTGGCGTAGAATTAGCTTAGGAAGTGGCTTATTAAGCAACCACATTAGATCTTCAATCCATATTGTGGAGACAGATATGATTTGTCATCGGTTACATAATCATTCTCCTCTTCAATTAGTATAAATTATTTAGTTTAGCTAGTTATGAATGAAACCATCCCTTTCCCACTTAATATAAAACTCCCGACTTCACAATATCCTTCATCCTTCAAACCAATCCATTTTCTGAATAATGTATGATATGATTACTATATTGAGGATTTTGATGCTACGAGGAGCTTACATACGCGTGGAATGCTTACTGCAATTACGTCCCATATTCACTGGATCGCAACAATCTTCTTGGGACAATGCCTCATCATTCTTATATAATACCATGACATTCTCGGGTTGGCTGAGGTTCGCATCTGGAATCTTCAAGAACGCTTTAATGCAAGCCAGAGTAATATTGAATCAATAGTTCCGGAGATTGGGGGTAGACCACGAGCTGAAGGTAGAGCTATCCAGCCTGGGCAAGGGGGTGGGGAAATCTGGCGCTGACGGGAATGCGCTGCTTGTGATATATTGTTGCTGCATTTCCCAAATGACCCTTTCTTTCTCAGTGGTGCCGACAGCTATATACCCGGTTTAACATAATCCACATGGCCGGAGGCGTGTGCGGGATGATAATATGCGTCATGTCCAATTCTTATATATCCATCAGGGCTCTCAAATTCATAAAACAGAGTTTCTAGTAGTGTCTCAGCATGCTTGGCAGGAATCTTAACACCAAGCCATCCTATGTTTTCATAACGAATTATTTCGTTAGGATGTATCGGGTCGGAGTCGAGCAGCCAACTCTTGACAATACCGACCGTCTCTTCAGCAGGGGCAAAGATCGAGCGAACTTCCTCTTTGATTAGATGTTTTCCGTAGTCTTCAGATGCAGGGTGGGAAATATCCATCAGTCTGTTATAGCCTGCATGCTGTCGTTGACCGATCCGGACAGGAATAATGCACTCGCCATCAACTCGCCGTCGAGTGCTCGGCCAAGGCACATCTCTCTTCCGTGAAGCACCGGGCTCAAATGCTGAGCTTACATTTCGTTGATCAACCCTTTCATCCATTCAGTAGAATAATAGAATTGCTGTATTTCCAATCATAATTTAATGTTTCAGCATTCAAACATACACTATTATACCATGGCCCATTTATTGGCAGAACCAATCATACTAGCTTCTCCGTCTCACCACATGGACCTTTGAGATGCCAACCACCACAACTAGCTCCCAAACTTGCAGCTATTACAGGATATTTTACAAATCCCGTTTAAGAGCTTTCAATTTAGACCCGATAATTATTTCGTTCATGGATCTGACCGATATTCTACAGCGGGAAGAATGGCAGGCACTTTCCCCGCTTCGACCATTTTGTGTCCTTTAGGATAAGATTGACCTATGGTTAATTGTGTCAGTAAGTCCTAAAACATGATTTACCCGAACTGGTCTGTACCGTATGTTGGATGATTGAGCTCCCCTGGTACAGAAATATCAACTCTGTGCCTATCAGCCCAAGCTTCAACTTTTTCCCAATTCATGCATTCGGCTTCGGCGTGGTAGTTTGTCTGGGGAACTCTACTTTCCTCAGTCCATCTATAAGTGACAATGGCGGTATTCGCACGGCATTGAATACTTTGACGCACAACATCAATGCAGTGTTCTTGATATGAGTTAGTATGTAATCCCCGATTTTTTGTTCAAGAATAGAATTATACCAATGTGATGTGGAAGCTCGAGCTTATCCTGAGTAGAAAACTCCTTAAAATATCTGTCTTGGTGAAGAGCCCAACGGATCCATTTCTGTTACCTCAGTTAGAAGTTGAGGGCATCTAATGAAGTGGAGCAACACTTACTACACAGTGTAATTCGTGGTAGACGGCGAGCATGCCCAGGTATCCCCCGCTTCCAAGCGCGGCAGATGTCTCGTTGATGGCATGCAAGTCCTCATCGCTAAGTCTCACGTGGCTCCCTAAGTAAAGAAATTAGAACTGATAATGTAATTCGACAGTATGATCATACTGGATGTCAGGTTTGTCCATGCCTCATCGGCCTCGTCGCCCAAGGTCATATACTCGCTCCGATGGGTGCCCGCTTCGTCCATCCGCATAGAAACATATTCGAGGCTATTTCTTGCCGGAGCTATAAAAGGGACAGAATATTAGAATTGTTCCCAGGCAGTGAAGTCATTTACTTACTATATATCAATCTCTGAGGAGCACAATGCGACTTAATCAGATACCGGTCATACATAACACACAGTATACATATTGCGATCACAATTAGGTTAGGAAAAATGTACTTCTTGTTTTCTTGGAACCATCCGGCGGCATGAACAGGTTGAGCTCCACGACTGTCGTTCAACTCTTTCTCAAAGAGAAAGGGAGTTTCTGAAGTAGCTTGTTCCGAGTCCATTTTCTTTTTGAAACGATGCAGTAACTGCCAGTGGAGGTGATGAACAGTAAGTTCTTTTGATTCTGATATCGACTGAATGATAGAGGAGATTGAAAGACCCTGAACCCGTCAGAGGGCGCAGCACACATACTCGGTCAAACTTATGCTGTACAGAGTCCCCTCTGCAAAAGCGGGGTTGTTTGTGCTAGGTTGCATCCTGATGAACGGCAGCATGCATACTCGATCAAAGTTATGCTGTACAGAGTCCCCTCTGCAAAAGTAGGGTTGTTTGTGCTAGGTTGCATCCTGGTGAAGATCTCTTGGTAAAAGCTTGATCAATTGCTTGACATATGATGGATGATGTGCAAGGCGTAAAGCTTGTTCAAACGGACGCATTTCCAGCAAGAGCTAGTATCTGTTATCTACTTGCTTACCCCCGCCGGTTTCAAGCAAGATTGCGCTGTATCCGAGATGGAGACATTTCGCCACAATTAATTGAGGATTAATTAGGAGATTCGACAGCAGATCTGTCAACTATTGGCGCTGCTTCGTAATCGGGCATTGCGAAATTAGAAATGTGACTCTGAATTCAGGACATTATCTCTAAGCTGCACGTTGCCGCCCATGCCACCAGTATCATTTCTTTGTCCACACTTCTGCAGATCACATTCTCTAGAATCTTGACCGTATGGTACTATCTGATAGGTGGTGTAAATCTCTTGAGTTTCTCATATCATCAACATCCACGATCAATCCGAGTATATCCGAACAATGCATGTCAAATCAGAAACACCGTTTCTCCGTCCACGTGTAACTGCAGATAGCACCTTCTAAAGTCTTGATCGTATAGCATTCCAATAGATAGAGTCATTTTCTTCCTCACCCCTTAATAGTTGTTCAGGGGGCTAGGCTCATAAAAAGTAAAATGGTATCGTGTGAGTGGCCAATTTACCTGGCTTTGCTCCAGTTTCTTCAATACATAATGTATGTAATCTCCGAAAGCGAGGCTTACTGCATAGCACATCATCAAGTTTCGTTTGTGGATAATCTTCTCTAAATAACTCATTCAAGGGGGAGAGTAGGTACAAGAAATCGTCACGACGTCACGACTTCACGAACGTCTACAGCAAGACTGACATGGGACAATACAATATTTAACGTCAGGAAATACTAAAATCTTATGTCATCTCACTCAGGGTAGCAAAACTATCTATTTTGGTCATTCTTCCAATCGTAAGGTCCGTTTCGCCAGTTGATAGTGCAGGGCCGGTATCACGCCCTTCAGTTAGAAGAGATAAGATGGGAGTATTCCGTGAAGATAAAGCTAGTAGTGTCCCATGGGCCTTTTGAATCTTGCTGAAGACACTAAATTCTTCTGGGCAATATACACTGGACTAAAGTCGAGCACGATACTAGGCCTACAGCCCAGTATGATGTCACGGTAGATTATTTCCGCCAACCATAACTATATTTAGGCTTTGAACACTGTATTATACAATAAATCTAATTAGCTAATATACCGAAAATTAATTAATTATTGCAGTTGATATTTCGACCCAGGCTCTGAAAGCTCCTATAATTTAATGGCCCAAGGCCTGAAGGAAAATAGCCGGACTAGTACTATGAGTTGGTGATGGGGGCGTGTTGCCATTCAGACCCTACCGCCATGTACGATTATGCACAACTAGGTACCTAGGTAATCTAAGAGCTGTAGTCGGTACACATTTATCAGCATTGTGAAGAAATGAATCAAAAGTAGCCCGAAATTATTTAAATTAATGAGTTTTCTGACATAAGTTTTACTGGAAAGAAATATGGCTGATTTACTTCTATGCCAATTACCCTCAGTGACAAAGGTCGAAACCATAGTGTCCACGGCCGTAGATTATGACCAGAATCTATACAAAACATTCTACACATAAGAAACCATACCCTCGTCATTCTATGCAATTCCTCCCTAGCAAGAAAACAATCATTGTTACTGAGACTGTGTTGTATATCAGTGATCTTCTGGCCAGACCATATGCATATTTGGCCCAGGTGGCGTCATTTCGATTGAACCATTGACTAGAGGAAAAGCAATTCCTGGACATTGGTACATTGCCATTAGCCAGGAGTTATGAATCGCGATTCCTTAATAGTGTTCGAGAACTCACCGTATTTGGGGTTGACAAGTGATTTCTGGTCAAACATGGAGAATGACCGTTGCGCTGCCCAGTCATCAAGTTTGTTCCAATTAACACAGGTATGGTAACTATATTTTATTAGCCTGATCTGTCCTCGGCAATGGAAATGCCAAAGTAGTGCAGATCTAAAGGGGATTTATAGACAACTCACACTTTGAAGTCTGGCATAGGGCGCCGAACGCCCTCTTCCCAATTGAAAACTGATATTGAAGTATCCGGGTGACACACCAGGGCCTGACGAATATCATCTATACAATGATCTTTCCGCACAAGTAAGCAACAGTTCATTTAACAACGCGATTTGGCAGATCATACCAACGTGACTTTTTGAAACCGGCTCGTAGTCATCCGAGTAGGCAGCCATTCTTAGATATTTCTGATTGGGGTTAAAAATAATATTCTCGTACTCATATGAAACTTGGGAGAATGTTTAAAAACTTACCAGGCAGTGTAGATGATGGATTACGTTCAATTGCCCATGGTATCCAGAACCATCCGCCAATTCAAGAGCAGTCTTGTTCAATTTCCGAAGGTCATCTCTGGAGAGCCTGAGATTTATATTTCTAGTGAGTTCGTGCCACGCCTCTTCGACTTCCTGTCAAACTTATCAGTCTCGACCGACACTTTATCAGGGCCAATGAAAGAGAAATAATGAATACGTACGGGACGAGGATTCCCTACGTAAACACTCTCCTTATCAATACTTCCATCATAAAAATACTTTACGTATTCCACAGCCTCATGCGCAGGAGCTATTCGATTGCAGTTAGGTGATATCCAGAGTATTGAGAGAATTCTTGATCGAATTTCTTACTATATGTAAGTTGTGGTGGGCCTGATCGATATCCAAACCAATTGATTGCACCAAGTACTGCGAGGGAGTACGTTGCAAATATCAGCAAATGGGCTGCAATTGCACGGATACATCTTCGGCGCCTTTGACGACGTCGATTATCATCAAAGTCGAGATTTGTATTCTCTTCCGAGTCGGTGAGGAGTGAATGAGAGGATGGATTAGATATCTCATCTTCGTAAGAAGTTTTATGATCGGAACCAGAGTGAATTCGTTTATACTTTGATTCCATGATTGCAAGTGTAGCCCAAAGACAGGAGTTGTGGATGCAAAAATAATTGAAAAGAAAAGTCCGATCGAACGTGAGTTGGAGAACTTTGTGAGACTCGGGAGTCTAAGGAGAAGAGAGACAAAATCCACCCTTCGTTGAGAACAGCGCTAATTACTTCGCAAATCTTGATTTGACTCCTTGTCTATTTTGAGAGACGGGTGACCAGCTGCTGATACCAGATAACCATAGTAGTATATTCTAGCGTTACATGCAGTTGAGGGAAGTTATCGAAGGGTTTACAATGGTAAGCGACTTATAAGTCTTGTTCTCAATGTACTTGGTCAATTTCCGTATTTCTTATCTTATGTGGAACCTAGGAAACATGCATACGCTGCGCAGGCAATTGTACGTAAAGTCTATTCCTGGAAAGTATCTCCTGTATGTTGTCAGTTGACCTGAGTGCAACTCCGTACTGTTGACCACACAAATACATCCTGCGAGTTTATCTTGCATAATCAGGGTTTTTGCAAGAACAACTCAATCTATGTATGATCCATCGCACGATTTCAGCACGATTCCCTTGACTAGGAAGGTAAAATAATGTGTCGTGTCGGATTATTCTTGGTAACTATGCAGAATTGCTTGTGACAGCTGCAGTCAGACTGAAGATTTCTCCGCTTCATGAAGATTTGATAGCTTCTATTCTACATTCTTTATTCAGTTAGAGTCTCGATGGTCGTGGAACATAAATACATCAACTTTTCTTCCATCTGGTCCATCAGTCACTTACTATTCCCTAACAACATAAACCTCAGAATTCACTTCAACTTCTCCCTCAGTCGCCTATTTTTTAAACGTAATACGTTTTCTTTTTTGAATTTCCAAAATGGTCGCTATCACAAAACTTATTGCACTTTTGCCTTTCGTAGTAGGCGCTCTTGGAGCACCCACTGCATTAAACGCTGGTAAGCAGAAATAACCCAAACTTTTCAAAATTTCAATGTATAACACGTCTCAAGTACAACATGATATCTTGCCTGGTAGCTACAAAGACTTGAGCAAGCGTGTCCCAGTCAAGGATGAAGACCTCATCGAGCAGTACAAGCGCAGCGCTGATGAAGATCTCATCGAGCAGTACAAGCGCAGCGCTGATGAAGACCTTATCGAGCAGTATAAACGCAGCGCTGATGAAGATCTCATCGAGCAGTATAAGCGCAGCGCTGATGAGGATCTTATCTAAAGAGTACAAGCGCGGCGCTGATGAAGACCTTATTGAGGAATACAAGCGCAGCGCAGCAAAGGATGAAGATCTTATCGAAGATTACTGATCGGTCAATCCGGATTGCAGAACTACAGGAATTTTGGTGGTTTGTGCAAATCTTTTCTGAGGATCGCACGGCTCTGTGAGGAATACGTGGGAGAGGGAGTAACATTTGATGGGAAGTCGGTGGTGGTTTGGTGGTGTTCGACGGGGGGGTGATGCGGCTGGATTCTCCGAGCTGTCTTTATAGGATTGCCGGCTGCGCCATTCTTTCGTCTCCTAGACAAGCATATAGTCAATTCAAATGCGCGTCTTATTCTGGTATTACCGAGACTATGACCATACACCACAAGAATTTGACATCTCATCCGCGAGCCTGGAAGGCATTTCTTTAGCGTAGTCACCGTAGCAAAAACATATAGGATCTGATATTGTGAAATTTCATTTGAGCAGTCGACCATACTGCCTACCCCCTTCTGTAGCTCATCTCAGGTCTTTCCATGATCTAGAGCTCGATAGTAGTCTTTAGATTAACTTTTTCTTTTGTCCTTTCTTGTTGTCCTTTGCTGGACGTTGCTAGCCTCCGGAAAAAATGGTCCTTGAATGTATCCAAACAATAATCATGAGATAAAGTCTGTATGATACCAGTGCGTCTTAATCATAATGTCTTCAGACCGACTCTTGGTTTATACATGTTGCGCGTGTGAACTCAAGACTTGAGCATCCCGCTGGAAGTGGAAATGCCACTTGGCACCGGCTCTCTACATTAAGATCATGTACATCCTGCTCGTACCGTTCTTTACAGTAAATGTCAACGTAAGATTAAGCTTTTGAGCCCCAGCGCCCGCCAAGGCCTACCAACGCCCGCCAAGGTCTACTCCAACTCTCTTGTGCACGACTCTTCAGCCCAAGAATGAAGGTTAATGGGTGGACTGGAACCATAAATAGATCACGGCGTTTTTTCCGAATGGCCGTACTGTCTTGGGTTCCAGTTTATCCAATTCTAGGTATGTAGAATATCGTGGCAAGACTTTTGCGACATAGAAAATAATGGGATTCTATTTGTTTGATAGCCATACAATGCTACAGCTAATATCCACTGTTTAATATTCATCCATCAAAAAAGGAAGAAGCGTTCCGACCTTTTCAAGCTTTCCAGGTTGCTTATCTTTCTCCTTCCTCTTTTGGATCTCCTCGCGGGGGTGAAGGCTTCACCCCCATTCAATACATGTTACCTAATTAGTGGGCTGGACCCATATTACGTGAGATGGTATGTTATGAATGGCTAAAATCCCATTACTTTATCTACCTAAGAAAGGGTATCTGTAGTTTCTCGAGGAACCTTTGCCACACAGAAGATCATTAAAATTTCCTTGTTGAATTTCCTTGTTATACTACCCACTAAATAGCATATACTCACAGGGGAGGAGAGTAGGAAAAAGCCTCAGGTTGCACAAAGTTGTCAACTTAGTTGTTGGTGGCCGCGTGGTGGCGTGCTGTGACTGTTAAAAGGATCTTGACAATTCAGTTGACTCTGCCAAGAACCACTGACTTCCTTAATGCCACCCAAGCACGCTACCGACTCGCCAACGCATGCAAGTATGGAGAAATCATTGAATGAAACTGCAGATGGCGCCCCCGACAATCGGCCTGCTTCGTTGAGCAAAAGTGTTGTTGCACAAGAGCCGGAAAACATTCAAACCGACGGCCACCATCCAGTCGAGTCCAATCCGAATGATGAAAGCTGTGTGCAATATGTAACCGGGTTCCGATTGGCTGCAATTACATCCGCAGTAACCTTGACTGCTTTTCTCATAACGCTTGACACATCCATCATATCCACGGTAAATGGAATCCGATAGCCAAAGTTTCTGAAAATACTGACTTTTTCAAAAGGCAACTCCTAAGATAACAAGCCAGTTTCATTCTCTCCAAGATGTTGGATGGTATGGGAGTGCTTATTTATTGACAAGGTGATTCAGTCTCGCAAAATTTCAACTGTCCATATGCTAACATTTGACTGGCTCTGCTCTACAACCCGTCACGGGCAAGTTATATGCTCATTTCAGTTTGAAAGTCAGTTGCTGCTGCCAGTCCTGAACTTTTCTCAACTAGGGGATTGACAATGCTGCAGTACACCTACATAGCCTTTCTTGCTCTCTTTGAATTCGGATCCTTAATATGCGGCCTTGCCACTTCCTCCAGCATGTTGATAGTAGGAAGAGCCATTGCAGGCATGGGCAGTGCGGGAGTTGGAAATGGTGCGCTCACAATAGTATCCGCCTCTGTGCCTCTTGAGAAAAGAGCTTGTATGTTTCAGTGCGCCTTCAGAACCATTCGATCCCTACTAATCGTTCAAACCGCAGTGTACTTTAGTATTACAGGATCAAGTCTGTTTAATTACTCCCTCCTTAAATATGAATCTAATCCTTGTAGTTGGTCAATTAGGAGTTGTACTGGGTCCATTAATTGGCGGCGTGTTCACAGAATATACAACCTGGAGATGGTGTAAGATTTGAATAACTGGAAAGACCGTTGACAATGACTAATATTAGAACTAGGTTTCTACGTCAACCTTCCAATCGGCGGGATAGCAATAGCAGCTTTACTTTGGGTAGCGGTGCCCAATATTCCAGTTGAGAAGCCTAAGCGCACGACTTTCAACTCTCTCTTCCATGAACTGGATCTCGCGGGCTGTCTGCTTTTCGCTCCAACCATGACAATGTTCCTTCTGGCACTCGAATGGGGTGGTTCAACGTATCCTTGGGGCAGTGCCACAATTATCGGTCTCTTCTGCGGATCCGTTGCCAATCTGGCCCTTTTTTTGATATGGGAACACAAAAAAGGGGATTCTGCAATGATTCCTTTTAAAATGGTCAAAAAACGTGTGGTTTCTTCGGCCGGCTTTAATATTTTCTTCCTCTTTGCGAATAATGTGATAACGCCTTACTACCTTGCAATATACTTCCAAGGTGTGCGAGGTACGACACCTACATTAAGTGGCGTGTATATGCTGCCAGGAATTTTGGGCCAGATGGTCTGTGGTATTCTAGGTGGGCTAGCAGGTATGTCCACTTCCTATTATTTAAGACGGTGCTAATTCTACAATAGTCACTCGGATGGGTTACTATTTGCCGTGGGCAGTCTTCGGTTCAGGCTTGACAGCCATTGGATCCGGACTGATCAGCAGATTCACACAGCAGACAAATACCGGTATATGGATCGGCTATCAAATAATCGGCGGGGTAGGACGAGGTCTGGCATTACAAATGGTGGGTACCTGTCGTGATCCGAATGGCTAGCGCCTGCACTGACTCTCTAAATCAGCCATTTGTAGCAGTCCAAAATAATCTACCTGCCTCAGAAATCGCCGTCAGCATGGCTTTTCTCAGCTTTTGTCGTAATTTCGGCGGGGCACTGCTGCTGTCCTTCGCTGAGATAGTTTTTAACAGAGGTCTTGGACACGCGCTACCCAGGTACGCACCAGGACTTTCACTAGATCAAGTTACCGCACTTGGTGTCTCCGGGATTCGATCGATAATACCACAGACAAGTGCGGAAGGTGTGATATCGGCGTATGTCATTGCTATCCAAAACGTCTTCTACCTTGTAGCCGGGACTGCGGCTGCGGCTTTCATCTTCAGTGCGGGATTGGGATGGAAGAGCGTCAAGAAAGCAAATCAATCTCGTGATTCCAAAGCTTGAAATTCCGAGTAGGGACGCTCATATCCACGACTTACACTTCTGAGTGCATCCAAAGAATGGAATAGAGCTTAGAGCCTGGATGCAGCGTTGGGGTTTAGATGTTCGACTCTGGTACATACAATAGGGATACAAGACTACTAGAATCCAGGCGCATCACTCCCACTGATATCTTATGAAAAGGGGGAACTTTTTAGAAATGGATTGGATACTTGAGCAGCAACTTTGTTGATTTTAGAGTAACCTAATTTATAGCGGCTGGATAAAAACCATCCGCTGTTTACTTGACTTTCCACATATGAATTTAGAAACTTTTATATAAAAGAAATGACAAAAGAAGCTTTAAATTGTTTTATACATAAAAGATTACGCAGAAGGCGCCAGCTTAGTATCTTACTTATGTTGCGCATCCGTTGATTGGTTCAGCCAATCTGACCAGTTTTATCCTTGAGACATCCGGATCTCGGGTTGTGGTTAGGGTTAGGTTGTGGAGATAGCTAGGTTGATTCGGCCTCTTTGCATCATCACTTCACATCCATGTTGTTGTATTTGGTTACCTTAGGCAACCATCCCTACGATAAAATACTGTAATACCTTGAAAATCACGGAAACAAGCCAAATCACCACCGCAGCGATTATATATAGCTAGGTACCTAGCTAGTATCCGCTAATTTTCAAACCCAGTTACGCGTACGCTCAGAATCACAATTCACCGTTGCCTAGATCTCTGGCAATAAATGTAAAACACTTTGCACTCACACACAGCAAGTTGAGACAAATAAAACTGTCCTTTATCTTTCTGGAGTATCATTTCAGCCCTGGAGCTAGGAGTGGATCATAAGCCATAGCCTCATCAGCATGGACTCTCCAACCGATCAAAACGAAGAAACCCCTCTTCTTGAGAGTTATCGATATAGACAAAGGAGAATATCCAGATTCATGCCGCAATGGCCAGGGTTGCAATGGCGGGTGCTACTCATCGCGGCTTTCCTGATGTTCTCCGTCAATTTCGGGCATTTCTTGGGGACAGCTCCGCAATTGAAGATTTTCGAGGATATCATTTGTCAAAACTACAAACGAACTCTCAACCGGGATGGGAGAATGGAATTTGATGATAATATCTGTAAATCAGAGCCTGTACAGAGTGAACTTGCTTTGGTCAGTGGATGGAAGAATACTCTGGATACTTTACCGGGTAGGTTCTACATTCTGTGACTGTCCTTGATATTTGTTTCAATTAATCCTGATATTTGGAGTAGCTCTTGCTCTCGTCTTGCCATATGGCGTGCTCGCAGATAAAATTGGACGAAGGCCTTTCGTCATCATGTCTACAGCGGCGACAGCATTAAGTGAATGCTGGCCGAGAGTTATTTGTAAGACCAATTTGTCTCGTTGGTAAACTCCTATATACTAACGGTTGTAGGCTGGTTCAACTTGCCGCTCCGTCTTGTTTGGTTGACCGGAATGTTTCGAGCACCAGGAGGCGGCGACCAATTCGCTTCGTTCATGTTAATGACCATCATATCGGACGTATTCGATGAGGGACAAAGGTACTTGAACTCCAGTTGCAACACTTGTTCTGGGAATTAACGTGTAACAGAGCTACCGCGCTGTATCGTTTGGTCTCACTGCCAATCATCGCCGAGATCATGGCAACACCTATAAGTGCAGCGATCATGAATATCGATCCGTGGATACCGTTTATGCTAGCTCCTATTGTCGTCATTATCGGCGCTATGTTCAGCATCTTTGTCCCTGAAACTCTCAGGGAACGGCCGAAAGCAAGCCCGATGTTAAGAAACGCCGATGACGAAGAGGTTGAAGGATCACTTCAAGCACCATCAAAAAATCCCGTCTTTCATGGTGTTTTTATTGACATTATCGACAAAGCGTCTAGCTTTGCGACTGCAACCAACTTCATATGGCAGAATCCGAAACTGATTGTTTCTCTGGCTGTCGTCTTTGCCGGTATTCTAGATAAGAGTTCTTTGTTTTTGCTCCTTCAATACGCATCTACGAGGTATCATTGGACTATCTCCAAAGTAAGTTCTTTCCTATTCACTACCCGAGTATCATTTGATTAACCTACCGAAACAGGCAAGCTATCTAATTACCATCCGAGGTTTGATGACTCTGATAACCTACTTGGTGCTTGTGCCACTACTGTCATCCTTTCTCCTCGAGCGGCTGCAGTACAGCGCTCTAAAAAAGGATCTCACCGTCGCAAGACTCGCAGCTGTATCCGGCATCATAGGGTACTTCCTAATCTTCACCGCTCCCACCGCAGTGCCATTAACTATTGGATGTCTTGTTGTATCACTCTCCATGCCATTCGTAGTAGCCATCATCAGTGTTGCAAACTCATTCACCCCACCCGACAACACCGCAACTCTATACACAGCCATTTCTGTGTCCCAGTCAATTGGTATTATCATCGCCGGCCCGATCTTCGCCAAGTTGTATGGAGCAGGTATGCACATAGGCCTGGAGTGGTCGGGCCTTCCGTTTGCTGTTGCCGGGTCGCTTTTTGCTGTGGTTCTGGTCCCACTTCTGTTCTTGGGGTCGCCAAGTCCGGAATCATAAGGGCGGGAATGGCTAGTCCTAACCCTCAGAGGTGAAAATGAAGAAATTAGAAGATGCAGACGGTCACTCACCTAATTAATTCTCGGTCTAACCCTGTACAATACTTGTTAGAAGCTGCCCTTCATAAACTGTACACTTTATGAAATAGTTCAATATTAGAGTAGGTAATATTAATTATGAGAACGTTTTAGTTTTGAACTCCAAATACAAAAGTATGCACAAATTATAGAAGATATGGTATCATTGATCTTATATATCGGAATTTTCGCTCCAGGCCACGTTGTGAACGGGTTCCTTTCAAATCTCGCATACGTGATGTCTTCATGATCTGGCTCGAAATCTGGGGCTGGGGGCGTTCTTAAGCTCCGCCACTTTGTCTCCAACTACTTCGTAATCATTTCTGCTGTTCAATGAGGGCAAAATTTCGATTGAGCCGGAGGATATCGCCCGAAAGAGTGCCAGGAATGTTGGCCAGACGAATGGATTGGAGTTTATTATCATCGAGCTCGAACCAGTAAGTGTATATAACAGTGCCATCCACGACATCAATACTGATATCCCAATTGGGCTGACCAGCCGGAGGGACGAGATTTGTTGAGTTGCGTTTCTGATCGTAGACTGCTCGTAAACGCTGAATATCCTCATCGAATGAATTCTCCAATCCAGCATCTGCCATTGTTCTAGACGTCCGTTCACCTAAATGGCCCGATCAAAATCTGAATACCCATTTTCATAGGTTCATTGTTGACCTGTACTCAATGATTTACTCTGTTTATTTAAAAGATATTCTTGCCGCAACAGCATGTGTCTTGCATATAGCTGTTGCTTGCTCCGGCCAAACCATCCAGGAATTACAAGCTGAGATTATTGAGCGGGATATTTTCTTGCAAGATATAAACACACCTCATTTCTCTAAAGACAATTCTTAGGACAAAACACCATTGTTGGATGACGAACCTAGTTTCACAGGGTTGAAAAAAAAATTGAAGTCAAGACATTGAGCATCTCGACACATGAATTATTCAATTAAGAGCGTTAAGAAGATAGATACGTTGTGTTGAGTGCTCATTCATTTGAGGTTTAGTTACTCTAACCAAAGTTTGGTCATTTCTGATTCCGTTAAGGATCGGGGCGGAAATCAAGATGAAATCAGATTCCCGGATGGCCTGGACCATACGGTTTATCCTATTGGCAATCTCTGTAAATAGGTCTTCTGGAGAGGAATTTTGGCGGTTCTTAGCATTTGAACTGGTGGAATAAGAGGGAATACCGATTACTCCCATTATGCTATTAATTGTGTCCATATTCATCTTCTCTCCGTCTTCAACCATCTCGCTTATTTATCCTCAAATTTGATACATCCAACATATGGTTTCAATATCGTTTCTAGAAAATTTAGGAATCAATGACCCATACTTCTCGATGCCTATAGCATATTCCACATCCATGAAACTTCCGATTATATAGTTTCTCATAAACCAGAACCAACTATGCAGTAGCAAAGCCAGTTTGAAGAAAGCTGCCGAAGGAACCACCGGATCTTCAAATTCGAAACATTGGGAGCTGTAAAACAATCTAACTCTTTACCTGTTCACATAATGGGAGAGCAACAGGCTACTGCCATCAATAGAAAGATTATTTAGGCATTAAAGTATGTAAGCGAAAAAAAACCAGCATGTTGTATTTGTCCCGCAAAGAACATTTTGCACCTTTTTTGGAATTTATGATTAGATGGGCCATTGAAGGAGAGACTCGAGAATTTCGATGATATTTAGGGATCAAGGAATTTATCTCGTTGGATCGAGGAATACTATGGACTTTTTCTATTTACATCGCGATTTGAAGAATTAATATTGAATATCATTAAAATGATTCTCTCCCAGAAAATGCAAAATAAAATCACAGGCATGTAAAACGTGGAATGATTCAAGTTCGCTGGAAGATTGATAGCAAGGAGGCTTGGACTTCCCACCTACCTTTTAATACCTAGGTATTGTAGTGATGCATTTGAATAGTGGAACTTCTGTTAAAAAAGAAATTGTTATAAAACAGTGCTATGCATCCATGAAGCATCATGAGGGATTGATTGAGGTCTGGAAAGAGGATATATACTACCTAGTATCTATAGGATCCGCTTGGGGTCGGGAAATGGTAGTATTTTATCTGCAAGTCACTAGGTATATAGTCAGTCACGGTACGAAACCCATCCCCATGGGCCTCTTCGACTTAAAGCAGTGCCTACATAATCAAGACTAGAAGCGATAGAAAAGCGACCGACCTTTCCACTACCAATGACATCTCATTCAAAAGATCTAAAGATAGAAACACTACACTTATATGAATGATTTCATATCAAGATCTTGATACGAGAAAGGATTGTGGCTATGCCTCTTACTAATACCCACCCCGCACATAAATGCAACGTTAATCACCCAATCCACAGCCACGAAACTGCGCCCACCTCCTCATCTATATGCTCCAACTCATCAACATTGCAGATGATAGATAAAAAAATCCTTCGAATCTATATATCGATCGATGATGGATTTTTCCAGAAATCTCACATCTTGCAGGTTCAAGATAGCTTACTGAGGTGAAAAGAAAATGAATCATCCACAACAAAATAGAATGTCTTCCGGGCCGTCGCCTAGACGCAAAGAATATAATATCCTATTCTTGGGAAATGCGGGGTCTGGGAAAGCTTCTATGAAGAACCGGGTAGGTTCCGGATATTAGGGTATTCAATGGAGATGATATCGTTAACGGGAATCTAGATCATTTATAATGAATTCCATCGGCCCAATACTTACGACGCAAGCCTCGAAGACAATTACCGAAAAATCATCACGGTTGATTCCGAACAATGTATCGTGGATATCGCCGAACTAAACTATAATGAACAACAAGCTGCTATGCTTGAGCTGCATATTCGAAAAGCCGATGGGATAATACTGATGTATTCCATCTGTTCACCCGAATCTTTCTCGGTGCTAGAGTCCCTCTGGACGTTGGTGAAACTTGTCAAGGTTCCCGAAAAGAAGGGGTTGTATGTGGATATAGTCGGAACTATGAGTGATATGTGGGAGAAGAGAAGTGTGAAAACTGGGGACGGAAAAGCATTGGCGGAGAGATTGAACTGTGGGTTCTCAGAGTGTTCTGCGAAAGAAGGAGAGAATTGTGAGGTGTTGGTAGAGGATCTGGTTAGGAAGATTATGGTTGGGCAGGAGCAAGAGAGAATATTGAGGGATGCGAGACGAAGGAAGGAAGAGGATGAGATGGGGGAGAGAGACAAGAAGAGAAATGGGGTAGTGAAGAGGGTTTTGAAGAGATGTGGAGTATGGATTTCTCGTCGCACGTGAGTTACATGGATTTCTCTGGTGGAAAATGTAGGAAATAATTTGACCATGGGAGCCCTAATTGAAAACAGTGGGAGACCCATATACCAGATGACTGAACAGATAATGATTAATTCTCCCAATATTTGTATTTCAATGATACATGCCATATCCAAGACTTACTGCTAGTTCATATTAATGTAGGCTTTATATGACCAGATAATTGTAGCATTGAAGATTTCCACGAATCAAGTACTTGAAAGATCCAGCTGTTTGTCGTTGCACCCAAGTAACCGTAAGATACCCCCGTGTTTCAGGGCCCAAAAGTAGGTCGCACCGAATTGGAGGTTAATTAACACCCTGGATAAACCGCTTCCCATCTCTTTGTAAAAAGGGTGCCGAAGTGGTCGCATTACCAGTTCGACACATTCTACCATCCTCAGCTATACTCCACGCCTCACTACCCACCGCAGTTGTCGCATAAAAGAGATGATCTGGATCCCACTTATTTTTGATCCCTAGCAACGTACCATAATTCTTCCCGTAAAAGTTTTGCTGCCAATCCGGTTGTCTGAAGTTTCCTTCATTCAAATACGACCCTCCTCCCGGCGTAAGTGCTTCGAATTGCGGAATAATCTCATTCATCATCCAGTATTGATCAGCCACCATTTTGGATATCGGCGCGGAATAATTCCAAGCTGTCGTCAAAATTACATGGATCAGAGCGTCTCGCCAAGCTGGGAGTAGCGCATTGTCGACAGTAGATGTGATGTGAGGGGATGACACGTTGAGAGCTACACCTGTATAAGGTACACCGGAACTTATCATGCTGCGAATGGTAGCTACGTAGGCTTTATTGTTCTCCTGAACAACACTTCTTGGAATCAATCGACCGCCGCCGGTATTAATTGGAGCGCCACCCCATGCACCAAATGGGAGAGGCGCAATGTAGTGGTTAAAGTGCTCAAGATATGTGGAGTACTCCGTGTATGCGACTGCATAATTGATGCCAAGAGCAGTGAGTGCATTGGTGAAGTTTGTCAAAAGAGCTTCGACATCAGCTTGTGTTTTATTGTATGCCGTCACAGCAATTATTTCGAAACCCGCAGACGAAACAGCATAGCCAACCATAGTGCCTGCATCGACCATTGCAGGAAGATAAGAATGGAAGGCTTCGACTCCGGCCCAAAATGTTTCGTCAGTTATATTGCCGCTGGTTGAAAATCCCAGAGATGCACCACCGACGATCGTATCGGGATATACTCTCACGGTAAGAGATACGACGACTCCGTATGTACCCCCGCCACCCCCACTCAAAGCCCAATAAAGATCTGTGTTTTCAGTACGTGAGGCAGTAACTAATTTCCCACCAGCTGTTACAACTTTCCAAGAGAGAGTTTGATCAGCACCCATACCAAAGTTGCTGGCGAGAGCTGAATGACCGCCCCCTTGAGTGTAGCCTCCCGCAATCCCAACTGTAGGACATTCTCCACCTACTGTCACAAAGCCAGCCGCATAGGCCGCTTCTAAAGCTTCAAATCCTTGAATGCCAGCACCGATTGTCATGGCTTTACCAGTGTAATAGTCAGATGACCAGTCAGAGAATGATATATTCTTTAGATGATGTGTCCAAACCGCCAATGCTCCAGCACCAGTCGACTTGCCCAGAAAGCTTGTCAGGATTTAGCGAAGTCCTGGCACCAACCGATTGATGAATGGTTACTTACTCATGACCGGTATTTCGAATAATAAATCGAATGTTATGGCTCTTCGCGAAGTGGATTGCGGCAATGACGTCGTCAGGTTTTGACACGTTGACAGCATAGTTAACATAGTTTCCCAAGGGACAGCCGCTCGATTCGGGAGAAAAAGGGTCACAGCTCTGGTTTCCCAGTGTGACAAAATATGGAGCTATCAAAGAAGAGGATGAATTAAAACTAAATTAACATCAGTCTAGCCAGATTATCATCGCGAATGACTTACTGAAGACTTGGGTTGGGCCAATTAGCTTGCAAATACGCGCATTCGGTTGCGTTGTAGTTGGGGTCATGACAAGAACTCGCGATTGGTACTGTGGCTATTAATCTACCTTCTACCGTGTTATTGAGGTTGTTCCATTCTGATGTAGATGGCCAGGAAGGATCTCCAACTAGCGCTCTGCAACTGGAATTACTAACAGTACGTGCAGAAGTCGTTAACACCAATTGAAATAGAAGAAGTAAAGTTTTGTGAGACGCCATTCTCTGGTTGATATTCATCTGATCGATACTCAAAGGTAAAAGGCCAAAAGAGAAAGAAGCCAAGAAGTCATGACGAGAGATAATGTCTCAATTTATGTGTCTCCTCACGGTACAATCCGTATATGCGTATCTCATGCCACGTCTTTTAAGTGGAAGTATATTCGGCTGACTGCAGGTACTAGTACCAAGAAAGGAGGAGAAAATCGGTGTGGTTGAAAGTTATGCCGTCTCTTATATTCCCGCACCAATGAAGATATTTGGCTTATTGAGGCTGCTGAAATATGTTATCTTCCATCTATAAGCGGCAATTTCCGGACGAAATGCAAAATTTCGATCGAATAAACCCGTGAATAATCATCACTCATATCAGGAACAGCTCCCTATATTTTCAATCCTTCAATATCTCCATCTCAATCCGCTCAAAGAAAAATATTCTTCAGCTGCAGAGAAGCCCAGCTTATTTATCACGAACGTATCAATAACCCTGCCACCCAGGCTTCGCGAATCGAGTTTATGCATTCTGCATTGTCGATCCATTTCGTCGATCGTCCCTAGAAAATACCACGTTGATGCCCAAACTCAGAGCGAATACTAAAATTATTCGTTTTCAAACTTTCTGGCGATCCAATAATCGGATGATTCAGGCCCGAAACCTATCAAGTATTGATGTGACAAAGGGTGGTGTTGAAGTTTTCAAAAACATTCTAGAATATGGAAAGCTCGATTATCATCTCTCATGTGTAAAAGCTGCTTAGATTTTATCCCGTTCCTGGGTTCGTAGAAAATATCGAAAGCTCCATTGGCCATGAAGCTTGCTTGTTAAAATCGTTTTCGCTCGGGAAGATATCTCGTAAAAAATCCAAAATTTAGCGCTGGAATCCCTGATTTTAATGCCATTTGGAGAATTTCATGGCGAATACTCATTCGAGTCTTTAATATCGCCAACTTCAATCGCCATTGATCTCAATCATAGAATTAATGGAAAAAAGTGTGCCCTATGAATGGATATTTGCAAATCAAGTGAAGATCTTGCCGGGGAATAACCCAATAATATATCTTGAAATTTCTGTTGAAACAAGAACATGCAGAAAGCTTCTTTAAGATGTTCTCTCTCCACAAATATCGAGTACCAGGCCATACAGGAGTATGAAAAATATGATCTGTACTTGACTACAAATCATGAGACTTAATTAGCCGTTTCCATAACGCGGGGCATCGGGCGATCTACTTCCCCAAACAAAAAATCAGACATACTGGACGAGCAAATCTCACTGGAGATCGAGAAGATATTCAGCTTCAGTGTTACCCCGAGATCGCATGATAAATTGGAGGGTTCCAATCACCAAGTCTATTGGCGAGCTCGTACTGTGGAGGAAGAAACGGCTTAATAAGATATTATATAATCAGGTCCATACTCATCTAGCTATAAGATCGTCCCTTTCCCACTTAATACGATATGAAGCTTTTGGTCGACGATTTTGTACCAATGCCATATACCGGTACTCTAATTGTCTACTATCACTAACAACACAGTTAAACAAATTGCATTGTGCCTTGAACACTAAAATCATGCTTCAAACACCGCGTCACCAGAACAACTTTCCAACAGTTTCATTTGAGGTACAAGAAGTTATCTTAACTCTCCCGGAATTCTATGCCAAGCCACCTTTGAGAAAGAAATCTTCAATCCTTTTGACGCCCTCACTGAATTGTTCCCAAGGTACGGCAAGAGTGATTCTTACCCAGCCTTTCTCTTCCTCGGCGCCGCTGAATCCTTTACCTGCGCTGACTAGGACTTTATGCCTCTTCAGCCCTTCCACAAGAGCTTCTTCATCTTCCCAAGACTTTGCATCCTTAACTAATTTTGCAAAGACTACAAAGCCGGTATTGGCGGGTAGAAATTCGATACCAAGACGAGTCAAAGTTGATGACAATAGATCGTAAGATTTGGCGAGAAGTGCGTTGTTCTTGCTCAGCAAGGCAGGAAGTTCGGTCGAGTTCAGGAGGTGTTTGAGTACAAGAGCGGAGAGAGATGAACTTTGATTATAAGTTGAAATTATAGAGCCAATGCGAACCATGGGGTTGGCTTGGGTAATCAAACAGCCCTGTGCTCTTGTTAGCCTTTAATTATAAGGAGGTCCCATTCAGCATACCAGTCTGATTCCAGGTAAACCGAATAGTTTACTCGCACTCCACAGAACATGGAGCTTGCTTCTGTCGAATGTTATTCCATCCTTGGAATCTGAAGTGCTATCGAGTAAGGACAGAGCCGATACGAATTTATCGCTCTGCGTGCCTCCAAATTCCATGCCACCATACACTTCATCAGAAATATAGTGTAAACCCTTCTCCGCAGACCACTTCAGAATCGCCTGCAGTGCAACTTTCGAATAGGTCTGTCCAAATGGATTGTGAGGGTTACAAATAATCAATCCCTTGATACGTTTCGGGTCGGCAGCGCCATTATAGGCAGCTTCCAGGGCAGGAATCAAGGTTTGTGGAGTGAGGGCTGTAGAATACGGTGCAGGATAAACAGGGACAAGCCTGACACCGGCATGACAGTAGATATAAGCGCCGAAAGAATCTATTCAGATCAGCAAATGCAAAACATTGATAAAAAAATAAAAGCTTGAACGACGAAGGGTGGGGGGTACTAACTCCAGCAAGGACCAGGTACAAGAATTGAGTCTCCTGGCTCGCATATACTTGATGCGAGAGCATCGAGACTAAAACCGGCTCCGGCGGCAACAACAAGGTGATCGGGGTTAACGGGAAGTGTCGGCTTGAAGTATGTATTGAAGAATAAGGAAAGGGCTTGCATCAGGGACGGGTCTCCTCCAAGTCCCATAGGATAGTTCAAGGTCTATTGGAGGCGTCAGAATTTATCCATGGTTATTAGAAAAATTTTACTTGCCTCCTGAGTTAGATCCTTTGTAATAACTTCTTTGCAGATCTCAAGTAGTTCGCCACGAATAAGTTGATTGTCAGCCACAGACAAGTTGACCACTTCGGGGTTCGGCTCAGCGTGGTCGGCTGCAGCAGCTGCAGCGGCGGGGAGGAGGGTCTGAATGATACCATTCATGCGATTCGATATTGAAGGCACTTGTGTTTCGGTCATTTTGGATGTTTTCGAATGTCCAAAAGCTTTCTGAAAAGAGACGGGGCCTAGGACAGAGGAATGGTTATTTACATATCATTTTCTAACCCTTGCTACTCCTTCACAGCCCCACCTCTAATCAGCATGATGGCAAGGTTAGACAGTGCGACTAGTCATAAGAGTGGGGAAATGCGTGACTGACGGGGATCTGAGGGAAACGCCTCTAAATCGTACAGAGTCGGGATATCTTACCAGAATTATCACTGTGGATTGTACGTCAATTTAATGATAACATCCGGAGCAATGGTTGGGCCCCGGCTAAATAGGAAACGGCTAATTCTAACCTTACCTTTCAGTCCACATAACTAGCTAATGCGGGGTATCTCCAAGGGATTTTGCGAGCTTCGGGTTTCCCATCACATCAGCCCGCTCAAGGCTCGAGGCCTTCATCATCACGAAGCACTGTGCAATCTTTGCATAGACTGTCAATCTAATATTCAGGGGAGTCACCAGCAGCAAAAACTTTATAGCTACATATACCACCGACCTCTACTAGTAACAGGACGTGACAAATCCAGAATTTCGACAGGTCTCGAGGCCCGATTGAGTTTAAAACCAACGTGCAATTCTATTTTCTATCTTCGAACAAGGGTTCAGATGCTTCTTGAATTGAATTATTCAATGCAGGGGGAGTTGTGGCTTGCGCCAAAGTAAGCCAACGATGATTAATTGTGCTACTGCGAGTCCCAAGATCACCTTCGCAAATACGTTGTAAGCGTCACCAAAAATCTCCCTCACCATATCTTGGACCGTGGGTGGAAGTTTTGAAATGAGTGATATGTCTTGCAACAACATGTTCAGTTGCGTTGATGTCAGTATGTGCGAAAGCCGGGAGGTGACGAAGCCGTTGACGATGCTTCCGGCAATTGCAATACCAATTGCGGAGCCGACCATGCGGAATTGAATGATGGTGCTAGATCCCACAGCTTTTTAAGCGGTTAGCGATCATATTCAGGGTTCGATTCGTTTAGGAGAACGTACCGATGTCCTGTGCGTCTATGCATTTCGGTGTCGCCAGCATAAGGATACTGAAAACTGACCCCGCCCCAAATCCAGCAAGAACTTCATAAGCATATAGAGCGTGAGGAATGTCTTTGGAAACGGGGATGGTGGTCATGAGACCAACGCCAATTACCTCCAAGGCAGAGCCCGCAGCCAGAAACAAGATTGCTGGTTGTTCCTTCAATATAATGGCAAAGACATTTGCGAAGAACGAGCCAACCGGCACGGACAAGCTGAATGCTAGAAGGTGGATTCCCGCTTTTAGGGGCGAATCAGCATTCACTGCTTGAAATCTCTGAGGCAGAATAATTGTCAAGACTGTCATGGGAATTCCGATGAAGAACCCCATGCTGGAGGGTTGTTAGCGAACCTGATTTATTAAATGCTGCTTGTAAGGTTGACGTACGTAAGCATGCCTAGCCATACACGATTTTTGACAAATCTCCAAGGAAACATCGGCTCTTGTCGATTGCTACGACTGAGGCGCCATTCCCACAGGAAGAATAGAATCCATAGAATTCCAGACAGCACTATCATCACGATAATCGCAGGTGATGACCATTTAAAACTCGTCGAAGCCTCTAACAAACCGGCTATAAGCAAGAAGCATGCGGATAAAAGGAGAAATGCACCGATAAAATCAATTCTTCCAAAACGGCCTCGTTCATGATAAACACTAGAAGAAGCTTCGTCATGATATGGAAAATTTGACGGCATCACCAGCTGAAGTATTAGGATAGCAACCGCGCCTATAGGGGCACTATAGTGCACCAAAAGTCAGTACATAATATATCGACAGATGAGAAAAAGTAAGAAACATGGAAGCTACTGCGACATACTTGATGAGAAATATCCATCTCCAAGTAGATTCCGTGTCAATTACCCCGCCGACGAGTGGGCCGATCACAGTTGCCAGAGCCACAACAGCAAAAGTTATACCTCCATACAATGGTAACTTTGAACCGGGAACCAGTTGATAAAGACTTGCCGTAGCCAAGGAAAACGTTCCAGCTCCTCCGACACCTTGAAATGCACGGAATATAATACTAGAGACGTTGGTCAGTGTTATCCGTCATTAGATTGCTGTTTCAGTGTACTGACAGTTGGTTTATCGTTTGCGAAGCTCCACAAGCGCCGGAAAAGATGACAAAGAGTAAGACAGCGGCATTCAACGAGTGTTTTCTGCCGAAAATATCACCAATCTTTGCCCAAATGATGAGAAAACCTGGAGACGACTGGTAAGCTTCATCGCGAAATTGACGCGACATGAGGGATGAACTGACAGGTATAGGTGACTAGGTAAGAACTCACGATCCAGCTGGATTTCTCGAAACTATCGAAGGCGTTCGTAATTGTCACCAAAGACGTGCTCACGATGGAGATCTCGAGGTTGGCGAGGAAGATGCAAATCCAGAGTCTAGACCGATACGAGTGATGTGTTTAGCGATTGAATGGCCATGAAGATATGGAAAGGTCATTGGAATAGGACTCACGCGAAAGAAAGGAGATGTACTTTTGCGCCATGGATATAGCTTATCCGCCTCAAATTCTCTGTCGGGCTCTGGCTTTCTGTATTTGTGTGAGAGCTTTCCTGCTTCCTTGGCTGATCTTCTTTCTGTGATTCTCCTTCGCAGCTGGCTTCGAACTCTGCCAATGTTTTAGACTCCATCCCTGCTATTCGATTGTGGATATATTGAAAGCCAGTGGGAGATTAGATAGAAAGATAATAAGCATAGGAGTTAAGCTTAGACAGAATTAAGGAAAGAAACGATATCTGTAGGCACAGAGATGAAAGCAGCCGTCAATCATAAGCAGAATCACAACAGACTGAAATCATGGTGTGCAAGGAATAAATTTCCTGCACCGGTGAAATATATTCAAATACCTTCCATAAATTGACACATCAAACCAACAGCGCGGATTTCTTATCATTCCCCACACACAACCGTTTCAACTTTTGGAAGCTGACATTCGCCTTTCGTTCGAGCTAGCCACTAGCACAGTCATTTTTATATTTTATTTTGGGAGGAGAGAAAGTGTCTCGATCTACATGCCCGTTGATGTAAACTAATGCAAAATTCCTATCAAACATCAGATTGCTACAGATTGAACGTGGTGCACTTGCATCCCGAAGTCTCGCCGAAGCCTCCCCCTAACTTGTTACCGGATTTGACTCCGTATAGAGATCTCATTGAAGCTCCCGCCGCATCATTTTTCAATAATCACCGTTGAATGATAAGAAAGTCGTATCGCAGCTTTAGCATACTCCTGTTGCCGTAGTATCTGAAAATAGCGGAGCCAGGCACGCGGCCTCTAGTGGTCTCACACCAAGTTGCTTTTAGCATGGCCATTTCAGACCCACTGGGTAGGGCATAAGGAAATGATCGAACGGTGATAGTATTAGATTTTAAACAAATTGCATTTGCATTTACGAAGTACATGACGCATTCTAGTGGGGCAAGGACCCTTGACAGAATGTTCATTCTTATTGGCGCGGGACCAGCCTGGACGCAAATTGCCTGCAATGAGGCATCATTGAAGGATGCAGGAGTGCGGCGAGAACCTGGTTGCTGGGATCTCAATGATTGTGACTGGCAGCGAAGATGGTTAGTGCTCCCAGTCCAACCATGTTAAAGCCGAACGGAAAGCCGAAGTTGTGATGATGATGATGGTGGGGGTTGTGTTAAAGTAAACTGAAGTTACATCGAAGCTATGCTGAAATGGATCTTAATTTGCGAGGAACTTGATAAGATTGATGAAAAGTTGGTGATTTCGGAACCCTGTCTCGTAAGTTACCGGAGCCGTTTTTTGTGCACTAGCTTCCGCGTTTATTTCAACGCTCGTGCCACGCCAGTATAAGCGCTAATGCACAAACCAGGGAATGGCTCAACCGGTACCGGGAAGAATCGAGACCGTAGAATCTTTCATGCTGTAAGGTCGGGAGTTTTGTATTAAATGGAAAAGAAATGATATTATTCTTTATTAGCTAAGATAGATGTTTTATACTAGCTAAATGAAGAAATCGATTATGTAATGATTTACAAATCATTCCTTCCTCCCCAATGCCGAACCGGGGCTCGGATTTGTGTTGAATTACCCACTACGCTATCTGGGTGTGAAGGCATGCCCCAAGAAAGAAATACTACGCAGTAATTGCAGTAGTCATGAGTTTCACGTGCGTATTTCACACTACCGAGAAAGATATACATGGAAAATACATAGTTGGTTAAAATTCAGAGTAGGTAAATATCTTGTACGAACGATTCTCAATATGTCCGGGAATCGGATAACTACTACCTAAGATTAATTTGATGACTTATTTAGGCAACGAGCCACCACTCCCCAATTCTAAGGCATTATTGAACTGTACATCTGCCGCAATTCATCTCGCCTACCAGCGCTTTATCGGCTCATCACGCAGATAGCATTTTCACCGTAACAGTTCCAGGCACCTACTGCGCATTTTTCTCCACATCATCTTCCTGTGAAAAGTCCTTTTGGACGATGATACTTGATTTTTGCGACTCTGCAAGGCGATGGAAGTTGTGCCCATTTCCAGTGATGCTGAGATGCTGAATAGCGGAAGTATTTTGTGGACGAAGTTGAATACTGGATCCATTTTCCGGTTGCAAATTTCCCAGGTTGCCCACGCTGGATGCTGAGCCATTTGACTTGTTTGTAATCGTTCGTTTCAGGCTTTGTAAGAGACTTGAATTGGCGGCAACATCTAGCAAAGGTCGACATCTTGGTAGACAAGCAGAAATCAGGTAGCATCCGGATTCCGCAAGAGTGGTAATAAAGAGTTTGCCCGCCTGCCACGATGGATCAGGATCAAAATCGACTTTGAAAAAAGTAGCGAAACGCAAAACAGAAGCAACGAGTCCCCTAAACACATATTTATCAGAACTATTCCTCAAACCAGACAAAATATAACTTACAAACCAGCAACTAAGAAGGTCAAGCTCAAACCCACTTTGAGTCTGGTGGGGGCTTGAAGCTTCCAGATGATTGGCAGCGGCAAAATAAGCATTGCTATATCTGTAATTATATTAGGAAGGGCGGAATAGGTCTGAAATAAATCACGGTTGAGGCATTTGGCATCCTTGATTCTAACATCCCAGTATGCCCTGATAGGGCTACAAAGAAATATGAGGATGGGAGTTGAAATAACGCTGTAGAGGATCAGGATTGTGCCGAGAACCCAAATGAAGATTCTTGTTCGTACTCCGATGAAAATACGATAGTACAGATTCAAGATCGCAATCTTCGGGATGTTGATCGATATCAGGTAAATGATTTCGAGAGCAAATAAATCTTGTTGCCACCTGATAAGCCTGTCAAGGGCGTTGTACTCGAGCCATAGCAGATGATGTCCAAGTCCGCCTTTGACAATTGAATCTGTATAACCGGAATTTGAATTAGCCAGAGGATTTTCAATGGTAGGGACACCTTGGACGTATCAAAAGGTTTAATCAGAACAAAGCAATGTCTCACCAATAGTGCACACAGCCAAACCGATCTGCATTAAAAAAGATACAATGATCAAAGCATCATCCAGTCCCCAAGGAGCCTTGCTTATACCGCGAGAGACAAAACGTGCGATAACGCAGATTGTTTGAATTGCCAAAAATACAGAAGTAAAAATCAAAGCTTGGTTCCCATCTGATTCTGAATTCGTCGCCAGCGGCGGAATTTCTGTTGAAGATGACATAGTGATGCCTAAGTTGGAGATAAAGATGGATTTGCAAGTGATTACTGCAGTTACTCCATTGGAATCGGAAGACTTTCAAACCTGATATAAGTCACGAAAAACTGAGGAAATGCGAACTTGAGCCGAAGGATTCAAACCACGAGGGTATAACACTTGCAAGTAGAACAATACTCATTGTTCGGAAATCCTTCTGCCTCCGAATGCATTTCATTGCGGAAGGTCGCACTGAGAATTCTACGAGATGAGGAAAGGTACCTAGCTAGACCTTTGACTTGCGGCCCAGCTACTAGGGCCAGGATGAAGAATATTTGTTTGCGTCTCACCATAACAGGGATTCGAAAATATCACCCCTGAAACAAGAGGCAAGATGAAGTTTTTTTAGACAGGAAAGTATTTGAAGATGTACCTACCAGGTAGTGTCATCGTGGCGTTACAGTTCATGCATGCGAATGTGGGGTTACGATGTGTGGGGCGACCGGGAACTGAACCTTTCTGTTACGCTAGTACTAGCGTAACACTAGATAGCACTACATAGCATTCTTCCATAGCATAATGACAACGTTGTCCCTCTTACACTCTCAAAAAAGTACCATTAAGTTACTTATCTTTTTATAGTTAGACTAGTAAATAGATATATAAGTTAAGAGATAGTAAATTCGTAAGCTTTATAAGCTGGGCGTCGAATAGGCCTTTATCTTATTAATTTTTTAAATTATATAGTCCATGCTTAATTTATAGTAGGCCAAAAACAAAAACGAACTAGGCTACAAAGAGTTAAAAGTAAAATTTCAGTTGGGTGAGATGAGACGGTACTGTTACGAGTTCGTTGGTAATTGTAGTTCAGCAATTAAGAATAAGGGCTACGTTCAGCGATGAATATTACATCCAACCAAAAGAATGCAACATGGAGCGATTGAAGACATCGGTGCAGTAAATTGATTTCTAAGAAACGAATAACTAGTCCTTTCCGAAAAATTGATAGGCCAGCCAATCATCATATCGTGTTTGCCTTATTTCAATGTGCACTAAGCGCGGCATCGATGGTCATTCTAATGGCGTGAGAGGCCCCAACAAGAGCAGCCTCATCCTTGGCACTCGGGATTGGAGTATCGGCATCGTGAATGAAAGTTGAATTCAATTTTGGATCGCACAGTGCAGATAGCCGAGCACTGGTCTCAGCTCGGTGAATGGGGCCAAAGCGGTGCTCGTCTTTCTGCCCCCATATATTGGCAGTTGGAATGGTAATCATGAACTCCTCGGGCATTTTCTCCATGTACTTGAATTGATTTTGCATAAGAGCATCATAGTCCAAAGCGTTTCCCGAGAAAAAGATTGCTCCTTTGAACGGAGAACCCCCGTCGGGATTATTTTGTGCTTCGCGAATTAGGAGTAGAGAAGCGAGTGCAGCGCCTGCAGACAGAGCCATAACGATATCGAAGGGACCTTCGGCGATGATATAATCGTGGAGATCTTGGATAGGCTTGGCAAGGCTTGAAGAATCCTGGAAGTCCACGAAGCCAAAATATTTGCCATCTTCGGGATAGTATCCTTTCAAAACTAGAGTTGCTTTTAGCTTCATTTCTTTTCGGAACACAGGAATATTTCTCCTCTTACCGGGGTCCATTGTTGCTGGAATGCTCCCTTCTACAAAACACCATTCATATCCTTCCCCAAGCTCATGTCTAACAGCAGCTGCAGAAATTACTTTAGCAACTGTAACTATGTACAAAAGGGAATTCAGATGAGTGTACCTGTTTGAGCTTCAAAGACCTAGTAGTGACCGATTAGAAGCGTTCCTTGAGTAAGGGAAGGGAGTTGAAAAATTCCGTCATACCTTAGCATTAGTTCCTTGACCATGGATGCAGAGCACTCTGACGATGTTTGAAGATGCCATTTTATGGTAGATCGTGAGTTCGGTGGTAAATTCTTAAAGATTCAAGAAAAGTTCTGGGGTTTCAGTTGAGTTTTAATGGATCCTCTAGGGGTATATAACTTAGTAAATGAGATCATGCCTTGAAAACAAGTGCCTTTGAATTTCCGGAGTTATGCAGGTTTTGGTCGATTTATTGGGGTTCGCCTATTTTTCTCTCTCAAATATCCCTGGAGCTTGATAATCATGTTGAGGTTGACAATAGGAAGGTAGTGCCGCACGTATGAACTAATATTTTGCTATGATTAGGCAGAGTTTCCGTGTGGAAACAAAGTTCAATAGACAGACTGCGGAGTTTATGCATACTGCAAGACCCCAGGAACCATGTAATGTATCCACAAAGACCCTCCTCTATCGACCCTCTTCATTTAGCCACCCACTGATCCAAGCTCGTATCCGTTGCAGGGCTTAGAATCTCAACGTCACCCCTCCAAGTTTACAATAATCAGTCGAGACAGTCCAGTCAATGCTCTACATACTATCTTTTGCGGATATTGATACCAAAACAGTACAAACCTTTCTTCGCCGCAAATTGGAGATTATGCAACTGGCCAGATCGAGGAAGAAAGTCTCTTTAGTATGACCAAAGTGAATCTTCATTCTGTGTCCCAAACGGTTGGTGATATGTGCTCTAGCCGAGGTCATACTTTTACTGGACAGAAAAGGCTCATCATAGGATACCATCAATAAGTTATCTTGCCTTTTAAATCTGGCTCCGCAGCTAAAATTATCCATGCAGTTTCACCAGAAATCACGAGTGACCTGCGTGCAGAGTCAAGGCTATTTTAGTCCGGATTTCGGCCCTTCCAAGGCATTTTTTCCTTTGATTTAGCAGATCTAGGTATTTTTCTGCTTATCCCCTTGTTTAGGGCATTTTCTTTGTGGCGATTGGCTATTTAGCCATGCCACTTTCCATATGTAGTTTAGATCGTAGATGCAATGAATCTTGAAAGTTGAATCCCGAATTCCATATTGGAGAAAAATGTATCCTTGATGAATATCACGAGAGACGTGATTTTGAAACTCTCTGGCTTCGATATTGACTTACAGAGTGCCTCTTGAAGCTCGTTCATTTTGATACCTGAGGGAAGTTTATTCAGTCCAGGTGAAGTGATCAATCATCTAAGATGCCATCAAGTGACGAAGGAGACCACGGTTCCCGAGAGCCCATAGCGATCGTGGGTATATCTTTTGAATTCGCTCAGAATTTAACATCTGAAAATGCTTTATGGAAACTCCTCTTGGAAGGACGCACAACGGATACGAAGATACCTTCAAGCCGCATGAACATTGATGCATTTTATAATCGAAATAGAAAGGGATTGGATACCGTATGAGCCCTCCTTTTTATTTCTCGCTGGTTTTGTCTCTAAAATATTATCTAACTGTTTCATAGCTCTCAGTTGACCGTGGTCATTTTCTTGGCAGAGATATAGGTGTTTTTGATGCTCCATTCTTTTCGATTTCTCCCGCAGAGGCGGCAACAATGGACCCCCAGCAAAGATTACTTCTAGAGACTAGCTACAGAGCACTGGAGAATGGTAGGTATTTCCAGTTTCTCTGCATCAGCCAAGAATCGCGGTAAAACTAACTTTACAAGCTGGGTTGGGTTTGGAAGATGTGAACAACTCCAACACGTCCGTTTTTACAGGCTGTTTCTCTGATGACTACAGACTTATGTACGCCAAAGACCCAGAGCAATTCTCTCAATATGGTGGCACTGGAATTGCAAATTCATTGCTTGCAAATCGTCTCAGCTGGTTTTACAACTTTTCAGGTACAAGTATGAACGTCGATACCGCCTGCTCTAGTGGCTTGATTGCCCTGGATCTTGCATGTCACAATCTTCTGAACGGGGAATCCGATATGGTAAGTCTCCATCTGGACTTCTCATTGGGTGCAACGTGATGAAAAGCTAATCTCGGTGCTTGTAGGCTATGGTTGCAGGCTGCAATTTACTGTTTTCTCCTGATCTATTCCTGGCCTACGATAATCTAAGTTTGTTATCTCCTGATGGGAGATCATATAGCTTCGATCAACGTGCCAATGGATATTCAAGAGGGGAGGGATTTGCCGTTCTAATAATCAAACGACTTGCCGATGCATTGGAGAACGGTGACAATATACGTGCGGTTATCAGGTCAACTGGCGCGAATCAAAATGGGTTTTCAGCGACAGGTATCACCCAGACAAACCAGAAAAGACAGGAAGCATTGATAAAAGAAACTTATAAGAAGGCGGGTCTGGATATGGGGCTCACAAAGTTTGTTGAGGCTCACGGAACCGGCACAAAACTTGGTGACGCACGCGAGCTCAACGCTCTTGGAAATGCATTTCGCACGAGTAGAGTGGCAAATGATTTATTTGTGTAAGTTTCAAAATACAATGACATGTAGTAGTGCTAATAGTTCAACCCACAGAGGATCCATCAAATCCAATATTGGTCATCTAGAAGGAGCTAGTGGACTTGCTGGTGTTATAAAGGCTATTCTGGTATTAGAGAAAGGAATAATACCGCCTAATGCCAATTTCCGTGATATCAATATTAGGGCCAATGAAAACTATCTAAAGCTAACTGTGAGCTTTATATCTTTCTATATCAAATATATTTTTTATCCTGATAAATCGTAGGTTCCGCGTCAACCAATGGCCTGGCCGATGAACGGTCTTCGGAGGGCGTCAGTCAATTCTTTTGGACTAGGTGGCGCCAATGCGCATGTTATCCTGGATGACGCTTTTCATTTTCTGAAAGACTTTGTTCCAAGGGGCGTTCAAGCCCCTAAGTATCAATGCGGAAAGTGCAAAAGAGGAACAGACCCGCATCTTTCCAGCATTATTCCCGTTAGCATTCAACCTCATGGTTCATACACCATAAAATCCAGCGGCAATGGAAATGGTGCATCTAAACCGGCGGCAAGGCTTTTAGTATGGTCCGCTCATGACACAGATGCTCTTGCGAGACTCTTGAACCAAAATAAGGATCACTTTGCTACATTGATAAATAATGGGCAGCTGGATTTCGAGGACCATTCGGAGTTCATGGAAAGTCTCGCGCATACTCTGTGCAACCGGCGAAGCTTACTGACAACAAGATCATACGCTATTGCCAGAAATATAAGTGAGGTATTAATAGAACTGGAATCTAGCATTATGAGGACGGCCATCATGCAACCTTCGCCCCCAAAACTTGCCTTCGTATTCACGGGGCAAGGAGCGCAATGGGCTAGAATGGGCCACGAACTCCTTAGTTATCCCAAGTTCCACGAAAGTCTAAGAGAAGCAGAGCTGTACTACCTCGAAGAACTTTACGCCCCATGGAGACTATTTGGTGACATATTCTTTATTCTTTTGACTTTCGTTTTCGATGACTAATAATGTTTACAGATGAGCTTCTTAAGCTGGATGCTGTTTCTAATATAAATCGCCCTGAGTTTAGCCAGCCTCTATGTACCGCCATTCAAGTTGGTCTGATAGATCTTCTGGAGAGTTTTAAGATCAGTCCAACGGTTGTAGTGGGACACTCGTCTGGAGAGATAGCTGCTGCGTAAGCTTAAATTCTACACTCTATCCGTAGTTAATTTCATGAATTCAGTTTCTGACAGTCTGCAGATATTGTGCTGGTGCTATTACGCGCAGGGCGGCTTGGAAACTTGCCTATCAACGGGGACTTCAAGCAAGTTCTTTGGCCAAGCTAAGCAGCCAAACAGGAGGCATGCTGGCGGTGGCACTTTCTGCCACTAAAACACAATCTTTCATCGACCAGTGTGAAAAAAAGCTCGAGATGCCTGGGCTCACAATTGCATGTCACAATAGTGACAGCAATGTAACGGTTTCTGGATTGAGCGGCCATGTGGATGCCCTACAATTAATACTATCTGCTGCGGGAATCCGATGGCACCGATTGAAGATAACTATTGCATATCATTCCCCACAAATGAACATAATTGCGAATAGCTATCGACAAGCTATGGGAGATATTGAGAAGGCCACGAAACATAAATCGCGGAGACCTATTATGATCTCCTCTGTGACAGGACAAAGAGTCACTAATGACGAGCTTTGCAGAGCAGAGTATTGGGTTCAGAACATGGTATCGCCTGTTAAATTCTCTGATGCAATGTCCGGACTTTGTATTCCTGCACGACTAGATCCTGTTGCAAAGCTGGATCAAAGTCACTTGAGTTCAACTTCCGTCGACGTCATCATTGAGGTCGGTCCCCATTCGGCACTTCGAGGCCCCATCCGAGATATCTTGCAATCCTCGTCTAATAAGAAAACGACTTATATGACTATTCTCAACAGAAATTATGACTCCGCTGAAACAATACTAGCTGCCGTAGGGCAGTTACATTGTATGGGTTACCCTGTGGATCTTAAGTGTGCCAATCGGCTTGATATTACACAAAAGAAAAAGATACTGATCGACTTGCCATGTTATCCTTTCAATAATACACGACGCTATTGGTGCGAGAGTCGATTAAGCAAGGGATTCAGATTTGGTGAAGACGCATCCCACGAGATACTTGGCAAGCCTGTCGCAGATTGGAACCCATTGGACGCAAGATGGCGGAATTTCATAAGTACTTCAAGAATGCCATGGGTGGAGGATCACAAAGTGAGTTTCCTTTGTTAACTCAAACAATAACCCTCAAGTCGATAGCGAATGAATTATAACAATAAGTGATACAGATTCAAAACCGAATACTATATCCAGCCGGAGCCATGCTCGCTATGGCAATTGAGGCCGCATATATACTTTCACGCAAAATCTCCAAAGCTCCTATTGAAGGGTTTAATTTACGTGATATATTCTTTCAGGAGGCATTAGTAATTCCACAATCGACGGAAGAAGTTGAAGTACAGCTTTCTTTGCGCCAGCTGAACTATAAGAGCAGTGGTGAAAGTCCTGGTGTTGATTCATGGTTCGGCTTTGACCTGTTTTCTTGCACGAATAATCACTGGACCAAAATATGTTATGGCAAGATTGGTGTTGAAAGTCGAGTATCAGATGACAAACAGGATGATGAGCCTCGAAATCAACCCAGATTGATTACGCAATATCATCGGGATATCTTCAACGAAGCGGTTTCGTTGCCTCATCGTACATATTCATCCGAAAATCTTTACTCCACTCTTGAGAGGCTAGGGTACAACTTTGGACCCAACTTTCAAACTTTAAAAAATGTCATCGTTTGCGGAAGTCAAGTTGTCGCTGATATCAAGATCTTTGATGGAGACGCAAAACTAGCTAGGAACTCCGATCACGTTATTCATCCGACAACTTTGGATGGCTTGATCCATATGATTTTACCTTCCTTGCAAAGCGCAGGAGCTTCTGGAGCAGGGACTTTGATTCCGACTTATATACAAGACTTTTGGATCTCACGAAGCGGTCTAGGATCACATTGTTTTCCAGCGGACTCTACATTTGTGAGAGCTACTGCAAAACAGAGCCCAGGGAGAGAATCGAAAACCAATGTTTCGGTGCTTGATGCCGCCGCCAACTTGGTACTGGCAACGATCAATGGCCTGGAATTTGCGTCCATTGGCACGTCAATTTCCAGTTCAATTCCACCTCATCTGAATCAACGCTACAAGGAAGTCTGCCGTCATATCGAATGGAAACCAGATATAACTTTGATGGACAATACGGAAGTACATGCATTTTGCAGCTCTGATGAATCGCATCCATCTGAAAATATTCATACAGTGAATTCAGCCCCATACAAAAGTTATCGTTCGCTACGGGCCTTTCTTGATCTTCTTACACACCAAAACCCGAACATGAACATCATGCAAATAGGCGCTAATATCGATCACGGCGAAACTTCGCAGTTTGTTTTAGACGTTATTGGTGCCACTATAAAATCAGACTCGAATTATAGTAGGAAATATGCATCTTTTGATGTTACTGATGCTTTTGAAAGTAGCTCGGACCAGGAGGCCTTTATAGAAAGAATCGAACATGGCCACTCAGGAGTAAGTGTCAAAGTATTTGACACGAAGAAGAAACTTGAGGATCAGGGGTTTTCAACCGGATTCTACGATCTTCTTATCATCAACGTAAGACAAGAACTGAAAGTAGAAGCGTGGCATATTTTCTGACCCAAATACCTTATAGTTGCATCCTTCGGAAGAAAATCCCCAGAACTTGGATAATTTGACATTCATGCGTCGAATTCGCCCACTCCTTAAATTGTAAGTTCAAGCTCCATGAATGAAAGCATTGCGCTGAAAGTTTTATTTAGAAACGGAAAGGCGATACTGCTTGGGATGTTTACCTCGCGATTAGTAGATACAGGTGTGTAAAATGAAATTATTTCCATCTCCCTCTTTGTATACACGTCTATTGACAAAAACCATTAGATGATGGAATTCCAGGGGTGCCGTCTAGCGGGTACACTAAGATTTGGGACGAATCCCTTCAGCAATGTGGATTTGATGGAGTTGATATGTTATTTCGAGCTTCCAAGAGCGAAGACGGCTCATCCGTTTTGGTTTCTACCGCTGGACCGCCCAAAACATCTATTTTAAACAACAATTCTCAGCCACGCATGATAATCCTTCATTCAAGAGAATGGCACAAGGAAGCGTTGGCATTACAGGCTCGGCTATTATGTCTCGGTCGATCGATTGATTTGGCAGATGTGGACGAGGAAGCATCGATGATCAAAAATCTAGAATCTGCTGTACTAATTTTTACTCTGGAATTGGAGAAGCCGCACCTTCGAGATATGAACTCTCGAGAATTCGAACTTCTCAAACGACTGATAAGTACTGCTAAAGGTGTCATTTGGCTTTCGAGAGAAGGAAGTAATGTTCCGGATCCCTACTTCCGTCTCGCCGAAGGCCTTTTTCGTGTAGTCAGAAGAGAAAAAGATACCATAAAATATGTCGTGATTGGACTGGATTCCGAAGGTTTCTTGTCAGATTTGCAAAGGGAGAAACTATGCAGAATCATCAGCAGAACGGAGTGGGACTTCGACGCAGTGGGGCTGCAGTACGAATCAGAATTTCACGAAGTCTCTGGTAACTTTGAGATCGGAAGAACTGTCGCAAGTGCGGAGATAAGTAGAAAAGTTCAAAACAGTTCCCTCTCTCAAGAGCTCAAAATGAGTAGGCTTGGGGATTTACCTCCTGTTAGAATGGAAATCGCCGGCACTGATGTCTCAAATTCATTTATATTTGCCCCAGATAGTTCCTATTATTTACCCTTAGCCGAAGACGAAGTCGAAGTCCGGGTCGATGCCGTGGGCTTGACATATGCTGATTATATCAGAACAACGGGAAAATCCTCCGCGGAAGAGATGCGCTACGGCAATGAATGTGCTGGGGTTGTGGCCCGCGCAGGTGTAAATTCGGGATTCAAACCCGGACAGTTGGTCTGCGGTCTTACAACCGAAGCTTGCAAGAATTACGTCAGATTGAAAAGCGACTGCTGCATTACCGTTCCCGACAAGTTATCGCTCTCGGATGCAGCTTCATTTCCGTTAGCATTTGTAACAGCACATTATGCCTTACATGAGGTAGCACGACTTCGAAACAAGGATAATGTTCTCATTGAGTGTGCCTTTGAGACAACCGGACAAGCCGCGATACAGATTTCGAAGCTTTGTTGTGCAGGTCAGATCTTCGCCACAGTCAGCAATTCGGATCAAAAGACAACGCTAATGAACATCTACGATATTCCAGAAAAGAATATTTTCATTGGTAAAGAACTAATCACTTTAAACCGCGTGATTGATGTTGTTATCTCTTCTGTGCATGGAAGCATCTCGGGCTACGGATACATGACTAACTGGAATTATCTCGCCCCTCACGGAAGAATTGTGGATATTGGGCAGCATTCGACCAGTGATCATTATATTAAGTTGCCATCGCTCAAAGGTATCTCTTATTCAAAGATAGATATACCAGGATTGATTGCGGAGAGTCCCAATCTACTAAAACAGTCTTTATGTGAGGTGGCCCGATTGTTCGATACCCAAGATCTTCGACACAAGCACAGTGTCAAAAAATGGCCGATTTCTGCTGTTGGTGAAGCCATGGAATATATAGAAGTCAGCTCTTTGGGGAAAGACTCAGTAAAAGCTGTTCTCGAGCTAAAGCCGTACTCGGTAGTTCCGGTGAGTAGGATCTGTCCCAAGACCTCTAATGGTATTCTTTAACACAAGAAATTGCTAATAATTCATGCCCTAGACAACAATACTCGGAGATGATCACTCCAAAGGACTTTTTAGTGCTAACAGAACTTACATCATATCAGGAGGCCTTGGAGGACTTGGTCGACATATTGCGTCGTGGATGGTAGACAATGGAGCCAAATTTCTTTTGCTTCTCTCTCGCAGCGGAGTGGTCGATCCAGCAACGATGAAGTTTATCCAGGACCTAGAAGCCAAAGGCGTTACGATCAAAACCCCAGCCTGTGATGTGTGCAATATGGACTCACTCAAAACAACTCTGGAATCTATTCAGGGATCCTGCCCTCGCATTGGTGGTTGCATTCAAGCGGCGATGGTTTTGCGAGTATGTTTGACTGCCCTCGTTAACCTGGTTTTTTCATTTGCATTTCGCTCTTAATTAGCCAGATATACTGATAATATTACAGGACTCACTTTTTGAAAGTATGTCATACGAGGATTGGAAAGCAGCAATAGAACCAAAAGTTACTGGCTCATGGAACCTGCACAACGCACTACCCCAGGATATGGATTTCTTCATACTGCTTTCTTCAATTGTAGGTATCGCAGGTCAAATAGGGCAGTCTAACTACTCATCCGGTAACACATTTCAAGATGCTCTTGCCCGATATCGGGTCAGCCAAGGTCTCAGAGCGGTTTCCATCGACTTGGGTAGAATGACCGCTGCCGGACGTCTCGCTGAAAATGCAGAGCTTGAAAAGAAGTTTATCGCTTCAGATAATTTTCTACATCTCACGCCAAATGATCTTACTGCTCTCCTGGGTCATTACTGTAGAGCATCTACCGGCCTACTCAGCCCAACTGAAAGCCAAGTGTTATTTGGCCTCGTTACATCTGATTCCGGAGAGCGTTCCTTGCTTGAAGCACCACTGTTCAAATACATGCACAATGTACCGTCTGGAAATGAACGACCGAACAAGAAAGATGATGATTCTCCCCCAATAGCCAACTGGGCAGCTCTTTTCATGGAAGCAAAGAATGTCACAGATTCTGGAGCCGTTGTCACAAAAGCACTCATTCAGAAGTTTGTGACCGCTCTTAACACCACAATTCACATTGATGAACAGAAACCTATTCTCACGTATGGGCTGGACTCATTACTTGCGGTCGAGTTGCGAAACTGGCTAGGAAAAGAGTTCAAGGCGACCGTGACGGTCACCGAGATTATGGCCGGTGCAACTTTTGTCAGTGTGGGGGTTATGGTGGCTCAGAGAAGCAGTATGTTGAATTGTTAGGGGCATTTGAACGCATGAAAAGATGCAACTGAACTGTATTGTAACTAGTTATTTACATGGATTAACCCGTTTGAACTTTCCTCATAGAACTTTGGTGCCTTAACATGCTATGCATTGTCGTGAACCCAATCTTGTGACGAGCTATCGATACCTTGAACTGGGGATGCAAGCGTTTGTAGATTACTTTTGACATTCTAGGTAGTGCGGTGTATGATTGAACCCAACCTGAACCTTGAGCGCACCCAGAGACTATGTTCCGAAAATCTTAGAAATTTCCATATCTTAGACTGGGTTGCGACTCGCAATTCATATTAAGCTCATACTGCACGTTATCTTATACATCCAATCATCATCTATAACACTATTTCTTCCTTTTAGAATCATTTTATCTCTACATAGAACTTTCTTTTTTATTACCCCTATCACCCTTCCCTATATTCCTTCTCATTTCATCTCATTCCCATGCCTTTTATTTCTCCCTAGTGTCAGCAATCGTATTTTTATCAAATTTCGTTATGGATTTTTCCAACTTCCTTATTATCTCTTTCTTTTTCTCGATTTTCCCCCTCTCTCTCTCGCGATTGTTTCTCCTCCTCCTCTTTCGTCCTCAATATGCCCATCTATCGAGGACCCTCTATCTCCAATCACCTTTCTCTTCTTTCCATGTTAATATTTTGATATCTGAAAAACCCATCTATATATCATTGGATTGACGCGACCCATCTTCAGAAAAATGGGAGATAAATCTCAAATAACCAAGAGGAAGGGGGCAAGAGAGAGTCTTTCTCTTCCAATTTGAAGGGAAGGAGGTTGTATGGATTTTTTTTGGTGGGGGACAGGCGGAGAGTGGGAGAGGAGATGCCATATCTTATTCAAATAGTGTGGATTGAGATTCACTGGTTTGGAGTTGGGTGGGGGCTCATGGTATGTATGTATAGAGGTACTTGTATGAAAAAAACATCACATCCCCATCTTGAAATCTTTCCCAATACAATCAATCAATCAATCAATTAAATCTATATATCCTTCCCACCACAAGTGCAACAAAGACGGTACTCAAGCCAAAGCTACACACCGAAAAGGAGGTCCCCAGAAGAAAATCCCCAAGACCAATCCGCGTCCTCCATCAAAATCAAGACCAAGTGCCCTCGCTCCCCTCCCACCATTCCCAGTGACAATAATATAATCCCCCTCCACAATCCACCCAGAGGTCCACAAATCCCAAAGATCAGCGAAGCAGTTCTAGCTGGAGCAGCCAACTTTCTCCTCCTCTTCCGTAGCTTCGGCTCCAGAAGAGCAAGACTAGCTTCGGCGCCGTCTTGCTCTTCTGGAGGAAAGGGGTATGGCATTCCCTGTTGGACGCGATATGAGGTAGGGTTGGCGGGTTGGCCGATGTGGAGGAGCTATTTTGACCCGGGACTTATCCATGGGTAGGGTAGACCTTGTAGCTCCGTCAAATACGGATTGTGACTGCAGCTGCTGCTTTGCTGCATTTGCTGTTGCATTTGCTGTTGTTGCATCTGCTGCATTTGCTGTTGCATTTGCTGCATTTGTTGCTGCATTTGCTGTTGCATTTGCTGTTGTTGCATCTGCTGTTGCAGCATTTGCTGCAGCATTTGCTGTTGCAGTTGTTGCATGATAGATCGGGAAGAGGAAAAGAAAACGTATAGTATAATCTGGTAGTGTATGTGTTTTATGAATTTGCGTGGAGAGTTGACTGAGGGAACGTCCAAACGGAGTTGGGGGGTGCACGTTGGCACGCAAATGCCCCTCATATCCGGCAGAATTAGCAACGTGAGTTTGGTTGCCTCCAGGGGTGGTTGGTGGTAAACCACGCCCCTCACTACACCTCAGCTCATGGTACCGGGTTATAATAGCGCGAAGAGTGCTGGAAATCCCGTCAGTCGGAATTCGTCAGGGGGATCTTCAGGAGGTGGTTTGTAACCGAAACCAATGGAGTCGTCCAGCAACTTCATTGATCTCACTTACAAACCACCTCCTCTCCCGAAAGCAAAAGCATTGGAATTCGAAGGTCTGGATTTGCCGTCTGTGGAATTTGGATTTAATCCAAATTCCACAGACGGCAAATCCCGAACAATAATGTCACCATAGTTTGTTGACAGGCGTAGGACCCACAGGTGGTCCAATTTCGAAGACAGCAGCGACGCGGGGACCCCAACTCGCTCCATGTTCCTGCGTGCGAGCCGCGAATTGAAAGAAGAAACGGAGGTCTGTGAGTTGTGGCAGGATCGTATCCTTTAAAAAAGGGAAGGCGTACGAGGCTGTGTTGCCAGTCTGCCAAATATTGGGACAGAAGCATCACCGACGATGAGACATTGTATACCACAGACGCATTGCTGAAAAAGCGAAAGAGATTTCTGTGCCATTCTGCCAATCGCTTGTAAATGTATGTGTGAAAGGATGGTATATGCTGAGGATGGTCAGAAGTGGCTGAGTATCGTGAGGTTGAGGTTGGTCTGGTATGGTGAGAAGTGGGATAGATGATTCCTCTCAAGATAGAATGTTCAGGAAGAGACTGGTGACATTGGAGGTGGAAGTGGAAATGTATCTTCGACTTCAAGAGGTGGTGATAGGAATGACGGATCAAATCCCAAGTCATCATCAAGAAGCGGTCTTGCCTTGAGTAGCTCTGCGAGTTGCAGTCTTCCTCATCGAGACCGACAGGATAAGTAGGACTTCTGGTATTTCTTCGGAGGCAACTGAACCTAGAACGTTCGATCAAAATCAGTAATGTCTTCCATCAAGTGATCAAGGCTGCTGAAAGGACTCTCAAAGAACTCACCTCGATATTCGTACTGCCGTCTTTCCTTCAACAACACCGAGAGAACAAGCTTCACAGTTTCAATCAAGAAGGGCACGCCGAAGCGGCTGAGGGTAACGAAGTATATTACTATAAGATGTAAAGCTATAGTCTGATATCCAGTTGACCCAAACACCACCATACATATTGGAATTCCCTCCCAGCAGCCTCCACCAGTGTGCTTTTGGAACATCTCCATCACGGCGACATTCCAACCTTTCTCCCCAAGGTTATGGGGATGTTCCAAGAGCACACCGGTGAAGCAAAGATACTTTCAGCATGGGATGTACAATGCTAGCGAAGAAACATGGCATTGTACATCCCATGTTGAAGGTATCTTTGTTTTAGTTTTTTCAACTCTCCAGCATGAAACTTTGTTCCTGGAGAATGGTGTTAGTATGTTTGGTATATTAGGAAGGGAGGGAGGGGAAGGAATTAATTTACTTTAGTTCTTCCAAGCTCTATTCGTTTCCAGTAATTCATATCCCATATCTTCTCTACTCGCGTTTGTTCGTTGCTCTATCGTGAAGATCGTGACATTTTCCACCGTGGCTTCCGCGTCGAACCTGGAAACTTGAAGTCAGTCAACATATTTCTGGTGGGTGAAAAAAGACAGATGTAAGATCGGGAACGCTCAGGAGGAGATACATACCGAGAGAAGGCAGGCAGAGCCCATGAGAAACTTGTACCGGCTGGTTGGAAGATGCCTCAACTACCTGAGCAGAAGATGCTGCATCTGTCTGACTGGAAGGTATCTTGTCCGACCGATTTAAAGCTTCTGGAGCCATTGCTCCAAAGGTCCTGGGGATGGGATCATTACCCCAGGACCTTTGGCAATGAAGACCGGAAGTTGAACCCGAGGGTCAACTTTGAAAAGCCGATAGAACTTTCGTTTCTTGCTCTAACCAAACCATCAAGATCAAGTTCGTGGAGACAGAACAGATAGATGGATATAGTAGAAGATGAAAAGGCATGCCGTGAAGAAGTTGAGTTGGCAAATGGATGGAAACAAGAAGAGGAAGAAGGTTGAAAGAGTTTAAGATCAAGGTTGTAAGGAAGTTGAAAGAAAAGGAATGTACAAGTGGGAGATTAAATTAAATACGAAAAAAAATTCAAGATTGTGGGAAGTTCTATCATTCGACCTATTCATGCCAATGCGGCAGATTCGAGGACTGAAAATTTCAAGATTTGGGGAGACTGAAAATCACACATTTGAGACTCCAGAAACAATTTCTGATTAGATAGAAGTGATAATTGGGATTGTATTACTATAGAAATAGCCTTGAAAGAATGTTAATTATCTTTGTTTGGCAGATTTTGAGGTCATAAGTTGTCCATCCTCAGACTTCCTCGAACCCGCCGCATTGGTCTATAATACCGCACAAAGGTAGCTTGGAAAATTTGCAAGCTAGTGTTATGCCTTGAACCCTGCCAATGAGAGATTTGAAAGCTGTGGAGGGATGGATAATCTCGTCATCTGATTGCTCTCTCTTTTGGACTTATACTGTTGTTTGCTTCACTGACTGAGCCCCTGAGGTACCCAAGGCAGGCAGGTGCAGTATGGGACTTAGTCAACATGACTTGAACTTGCAGATGATCAAACACTCTAATAATTCCTTCAATGAGAATGAATTTCAAGCCCCGATCATCCTGTGGAATGGACTTTATAGGTATACCGATTAGTCCTTTTGGTCTCGTGTTGTAACTGGTTCACTAATTACCACCCATCCGCCCCATGTCCATTAACTCCAAATTTACACCAGGCCATTAGAATTTGTTGGATAAAGCATGACAATGCATACCATCGTGAAATTGGGATCCAATCTGAGCAGTGAGAACCACTTATCCCTTCAATCAAGCTCATACTCACTCAAAGCTCCGATTGGACATACTTATCATCCCATGTGACAGAACAGGTCCATCCATGGCTTTACAAAGTACAATTAACATGTGAAAGACAAACCCTAGAAAAGAAATGCTTTTTGAATTCGATTGGGCAGATATATTTATATATTTTGGTCGGTACCAAGCTTTCTTGGCCATATCTTGGCCATCTTGGCACTCAACCTCACTTGAGTTGAGCCTCGATACATTCTACACACAAAAACATCGAATCAGATTGTTTGGTTGACAAGTTAAAGTGCACGAGAAACAAATACACAGAAAGTTTTGATTAGAGTTCAAATGACATTAATCCAACAAAAATTGTGAACTAATACATAATCCGAGATGACGCTCCCAGCACCATTAACAAATATCCAATAAATGATTCATAAAAACAAGATTCAAGACTCTAAAACTTGTTGATTTCGTCGTTGACGAGGTTGTTGACTTCTGGGTCGAAACCAGAAGACATTCCCTCCTTGCTTGCGAATTCATCGACGGCTATGTGGAGGGTATCTTAGTATAGGTCTTGATCGTGGGCGTGAAGAGAAATGCTTACCAGAGTCGACCATGGTATCTTCGGTCTTATCATTGCTACCGTTGGAGTTGTTGGCGTTGTTATCTCCATCGTTTCCACCTTGTCCGGTGGCATCGTTCTCGAACTCTCTGATGTCGTCTCCGAAACCCATGATGATTGATTGAAGTGGTTGGTGGTTGGTGGTTTGGGGTAGTCTGCGGTAGATGTTAATACAGGCTGGGGAGTGATCGAGGGGACCCGGATGATTGCTAGCTTACTTGGTATTGGTTTGAAGTGCTGTATGAAAAAGCTGATGTGTTGATGAAAAAGAATGAGAAAATAAGAGGATGGTGAGACTTCTTATAGATGCTTCCTCCCGCTAGAACTTCAAATTCCAAGATTCAACAGTTGCTCTACTATTCACCTTGGCAAGGTAGCTGGAATCTAGCTCGAATCTAGCTCGAATGTTACATCACAGTTATTAAACCAATGCATCATGATGTACCAGTCGGCGCTCTTATCTCGACATTTAATTTCTTTATCAACATGATACCCATATTTAGACCCCACGTTCTGAAATGGTCACCCAATAACATCTCATTATCGAGCTTTGGTGAGCAATTCTTTCTCTCTTTTAGGATCTCTGCATCAAACGAAGATGGGCTGGTCGATAGGGGATTCGGGGTTTCTCGGAAGTCTGCAGCCAAAATAAACTTGATCTCGACCGATAAACCCCTGTGCAGCTGCGCTCTTGCATGAACAAGCGTCATGTTGATATTAATACCTCAGTCCGCAGTCAGCAGAACAGGGTTCAGATGCTGATCTGTCTCAAAGCTTGATTGCGATCGGATGTGCACGCCAATGTATGGGGAAAAGCTTGATTGAACGAACGAATTCATATCTTTTCCATGTCATTAGGTATTATGGATCGATTTGGCAGGTGCGAATTTCGAAGGTCAAGATCGTACCTCTAATAACAAATGAACCCTCTCCACATCAAAACCCCTTTATCATTTGTGATGCAAGTCAAGCATTAAAGCTACCTAGGGAGGGAGGTAGTAGGTTGTAAGTAGGTTTTACTTAATTGGCCCGCCGATAGAAGTTGGAAGATAGAACTACTATCTCCAACAGTTTGCTCTCTTCCACAGTAGAATTACTTCTTGGATGATTTTTATTCTAATCGTTCGCTCTATACGCTGAGCTTCGAGAGGAAACTTCCAAATGCTCTTGGACCTATCTAGGGACCTACCTTGTATTAACATCAAAAAGACATACAATCGATAGTAATTGCTTATAAGTATTTCTTAACTCGATCATGAATATTGAACTTCTTTTTTTGCAACGCAATGAAGAGAGAGCTTATGGCCCAAGAAAAATACATATGGTGTCTGGTATAGCACGTGGCCGATTGTGTAGGTTATGCTTTATCCCATTTTTCGTAATGCCAAGCCAAGACCCCTTTGTGATAAGCATCGATAAGGATCGATAAGCATCAATGTTGTCCAGAGGACCCGTGGACATCACTATTTACCATCATGATGTTTACTTTGTCCTGCTGACAGCTTTTCATTTGAATTTGCGGTTTGTATTCATACTATAGATATTATACAATACATCCTCCTTGCAAAAGAAAACTTCTCCCTATAATCTCAACTCTCCTGAGAATATCGACCTTATTGATCCCTATCAATCTACAGCTTCGACGGATAACCTTAGACTACTAGAATCTTTAGATAACCTCGCATCCAGCAACATGGAATACAAAATGGAATATAAACAACCTCCACCAGCATGTGTTGAGAAGAAACGACCTTTAACCATCTCCTCCGAAAAGATAACTCCTCGCATCATTATTCATGGCGGTGCAGGTAATATCCTACCCGCGAACCTTCCACCCGCAAAGTACAAGCTCTATCACGACTCTCTCCTACGAATCCTCTCCAATACCCATTACTTTCTGACCTCGCCATCCTCCTTTCCCCTTCATAAAACCTCTTCTTCTTCCACAACCGCTCTCGATGCCGTCACATTTGCAGTTACACAATTGGAAGACAATCCTTTGTTCAACAGTGGACATGGCGCGGTTTTCACACGCGATGGAATCAATGAACTCGAGGTATCGATAATGGTTTCGAGTGGCAAGAAGAAGAGAGGGGTGGGACTCATGGGATTACAGCATATTAAGAATCCTATAAAGCTCGCGCGGGAGATGTTGATACGCGGAGAACAAGACCTAGAAGGTGGAAATGGAGAACATAGGGGGCCAATGAGTGTTGAAGAGGAAACATTTGTCAAGGCCCATGGAGCACAAGGACATACACAATTACACAAATACTCAGCTGAGAAGTTGGCAAAAGAATGGGGATTGGAAATTGTAGACGAGAAATACTTCTTTGTTCAGGCGAGGTGGGATGAACATATATCGGGGTTGAAGAAGGAGAAAGAGGGGAAGGGAGAGGCATCCTGGGATGCCCAAGAATTTATACCCCAAGGAACATGCGGTGCCGTTTGCCTTGATGCGGATGGTGTGTTATGCGTTGGTACAAGCACTGGAGGCATGACAAATAAATTGACCGGAAGAATTGGAGACACGCCCACAATGGGAGCTGGTTTCTGGGCGGAAGAATGGGAGGATACATCGAAGTCTCGGGCGGCTGGGGACGATTTACATCGTCTCCGCCAAACGATGCGCAATCAAGGACCGATGATCGACTTTGGCAATCAGCTGAAAGGGTTAATGGCAGACTGTTTCCCAGGCCTGAACCTAAGAACTTACAATCCGATCTACCAAGAACTTCTCGAGGAGAAAGCTTTAGATTCCCAATCCAGTTCCCGGAAATATTTTAGATCGACCGCTATGTCCGGGACTGGAAACGGGGATTCTTTCCTTCGCATTGCCGCTGTACGAAGTGCATCTGCGATTGCACGATATCGTCCCAATACCTCCCTCCAAACCGCCATCACTGAAATTACCGGCCCAGACGGAGAGCTGGTTAAATCAGCAGGCGATCGATGGAAGAAAACAGGAGAAGGCGAAGGTGGTATCATTGGGATCGAACTCACGGTTGTCGTGGATAAACTTGGCCGCAGAATAGATTCAGTGACTGATGTTGTTGCTGACTACAATTGTGGAGGTATGTTCCGCGCGTCCATTAATGAGGATGGGAAGGCTGTCATGAGGGTTTGGAGACCCGGTCAGTATTGTGGCTTGGAGATGTATGAGGGTGAGGGGATGGAGTATGATGTTGCTGATTGGGTGGATGCTAAATAAGAGTTTACTGGATTCTTGGTCTGAAAGGATACGTAGATACCTACCTACCTAGTGATAGTTTTGCTATTGGTATTATTAATGAAAGTCCGGTCGTGCAATCAATATCTGATCTTTTCTTTTATGTTCCTTTACTAAATTTCTTTCTATGCACTTTCAGATATACATTTTTGTAAAACCGTCATCGAGTTTCCTTTCAAAATGTAAATTTCTTTCCTACCTAGAAAGGTAGGTAGGTAATCAAAGATTGATAATCTCACCTCTCCTTTCCTCAAGATAGGTATTCTTTACTTCCCAGCCATATAGACATTTCTCTATCTCTACTATGCCTGAAACGAAGTGGAAGGGTTCCGGAGCGGGAGCAAAAACGACCCCTTCACTTTACTGCGTTCGGATCACGTGATTGTATATCTTAATATTATATTTTAAAAATATAATATATATAAGCTATATTAATCGTATAACCTGGGATGACCAGTAATACGATAGAAAGGAAGTACTAGGGTAGAATATGGTAGATTGAGTTGACTAAGGAGTATGTATTTGGTGGCAGCCCAGCTGCCCTTATATGCTACTCCCCTATACCCTATGCGGCATAGCTTACCACGTGATCCCTGATCATGTGACCTGAAACCATGTGACCTGATTCCCCAATAAGCTATATTATAAATATAATAAAATATTATAAAATAATATATGTCACGGAGTGAAATAGAAAAAGGAATCATAATCTTAGGCATCGGAATAGTATTGTAGTAAACTATGAAGAGGAAAGGATTCTGATCTGAAAGAGGATCTGTTTAAATACCCTCTAGCTTCTGCCCTAGCTCTCTAGCTCATGCTCTAGCTCTCTAGCTCCTGCCCTAGCTCTCTGGCTCCTGCCCGGTAGCTCTCTAGCTCCTGCCTTAGGCAGGAACCCTTGGCAGTTCCTGACAATATATATAAAATTTTAAAAAAATATTATTATAAAAACTTTATACAATAGATTTAGTATAATTATTAAGGAATCAGGTCATATAGTTTCCAATCACATAATCAAAAATTACGTGGTAAGCTATACCGTATAGGGTATGGGGGAGTAGCATATAAGGGCGGCTGGGCTGTTACCAAATATATATTCCTTAGTCAAATCAATTTACTATAATTTTATTCTAATATTTCCTTCCTACTGTATTACTGGTCATTCCAGGATATACGATTAATAATAATTATATATTATATATTACTATAGTGGGCAAACCTATAAAGTTTGAAACGTATTTTTTTATTTTTAAAATATTTATAATAATTATATATTGTTAAGGTATGATGGAAGCATAGGATTAGATTGAGTAGTAGGAATAGTAGAATCCTCGCAGAGGATTCTATTATTCCTACGAGAGCGTGGCCGCGTTCGTGCTACGCACGGACGCTACGCCACGCGCCGCGCTAAGTTCTATAGTCACCCGGTTCAACATATATTAGTATTAAAAAGAAATTATAAATAAAAATTAAAATAAAAATTAAAATGTAATATATTGAGAGTAGCCAGGGCCGTATAAGCCGTACGGACCGCGAAGCGGCCCGTAGGCCTAATACGGTCTAGCGCCCTATCTCAAGCTTAAATAGCATACAAGGTTCAATCTTAGTTCTATAGTAATTTCAAATAACATCACACAACTTGCACCTTCACGTGATCTACCTTTTCAACATAATATATACTAATATATAATTATTATAAATATTTTAAAAATAAAAAAATACGTTTCAGGCTCTATGGGTTTGCCCACTATAGTATCCATTACATGACGCTAAGTCACGTGATCCTCCCTCTCCAGGGTTCTACTATGATACCAGATGATCATTGAGCCTAAGGTCCCTGCAGCTATCACGTGCTTGTGGTGATTCGTGACAGTCATGTAACTTGAAAGTCACATAACGTTATTCCGACAACCCTATATAGATACTAGCCCTTATATAACTATATTATATTACAGTAATAAATCAAGACAAACTAGCTACATCCTTGTATCGTACATATTTAGAGACCATTTTGATTAAGTGCCTTGAAAAAGTCGGTTTAGAAAGGCAGTCATCCATCCCTGTTTTTAAACACTCCTCCTCTTCTTCTTGTATAGCGAGAGTAAGAGCAATTATTGGGATTCGTCGAAGGCCTTGACTCTGCTCATATTCTCTGATCTTCACTGTGGCTTCAAAGCCGCCCTACAACCCCGTTACTATATAAAGCTAGAATTAACTGCAGGAAAACTTACCATGACTGGCATTTTTATATCCATTAGCAAAATGTCGTATTTGTTTGCCCTAACAGCTTCAAAAGCCTCGAGCCCGTTTTCAACCACTGTAACGACATGGGTATATTTTTCTAGAACCTTTCTAAAAACCTTCTGATTAACGGCATTGTCTTCAGCTAGAAGGATAGCCAATGAGGAGAGATTGTCAGTTGGAACTGGTGGTAATTGTTTCTCTAAAGGCTGAAGTATGTTATATCCAAGATCAATCGCCAGGCAAGGTGTTGTCATATATGAGGCGATTTGGAGATCTAGTGCCGGTGAGAGGCTGAAGGGATCTGGTAATCCCAGCAATAAGATCGGAACCGTCTTGAACACATCTATCGAACGAACTTCTCTCGCAGACGCTATTGAGTCGACGAGTATAATATCATACATCCCCTCTCGTGGCTGCCCAATGTGTGAGACTGAGTCAGCAGTGGCTGGAACAAAACCAAGTTCCTCCAACATCAACGCGATTTGCCTTTCGTGCCCGGTCCGCCCTTGATCAATGAAGAGTACGCTGTGGCCATTGTACGGTTTGAGCTGCTTCGAGATGGAGCTTTCATCGGAGACAGCGCGCCGCAATACGCTCGTAAAGAAGAACGAGGTCCCCTTGCCATACCGACTCTCCACCCGGATGTCTCCTCCCATTTGCTTTGCAAGGTCTTTGTAGAAAGATAGGCCGAGGCCTGAACCGCCATGTTTCCGATATGGTGAACCATTCTCTTGCCGGGAAGTATCAAAAATTAAGTCAAGGTCGCCCTTCTGAATCCCAATACCGTTATCTGAGACAATAACCTCTAGAGCTTGTTTTTCTACAGTGGCGGGATCATGCTTTGCGATTTGAACCGTAATTTTGACTTCCCCCTGCTCTGCAAACTTGATGGCATTTCCAACCAACTTGATAATAACCTGGCATAAACGAATGGGGTCTCCAATAATACGGTTTGGTATCGAGCTGTTCACAAGATATCGAAGTTCAACGGATTTTTCGTCCGCCCTCTTGGTTAAACGCATGAGTGCTTCCAATACTGTTGCTGGTAGTTGGTAAGGGATCTCCTTCAAGGTCACATTAACTGAGTCCATTGTATAACGGAAACCTCAAGTTTGGTTTGGTGCTAAAAGATTTGTTTCAAATGTTGTTGTAAATTGAAAAAACAATATAATAGGGGTTAAAAATGAAATACGGAAATACACAAAAAACTTCGCCTTAGTTAGGGCAATTCTTAACTAAGTCACGGTCCGGACCTATGATGACCTATTTGCTACAAACCATTTCGAACATTTTCGCATAAACGTTTGTTGCTGTGCGCTTTGCTAAGATTTTCTGAATTTGTAATATTACGATTCTATTCTCCCTAATATAACCGACCGCAATTAAAATGCCAGTACAGGAGAGGAAGAGCAATACCATGCAAGTATTAATGAAATAAATCATACAGTAATAAGATGGCCTGGTAGTGCACGATGAAACCGAGCTCACGCGCAAGGCAGTGCTAAGAAACGATTGGAGAGAGGGGATTCATAAATATTAAATATTAAATATTAAATATTAAATATCTAGGGAATTATAATCGCTACGTACCATACCGTAGTTAATATGTTCGAGGGATTGGTGGTGTTTTTTATGTTCTTGGAGGTTTGCTGGGTGTGCTGGGTTGGTGGGTGTGTTTGATTTATTAAGTTTTATAAGATTGGGTTTGTGGGAGATGGATAAAATGAATAATCGAGATTGTGGCGTGAGTTTCTACTTTTGAATATGGGTATTTTTGTGCTGGATTGGATTGGATTGAATTGAATTGGATTGGATTGAATTGAATTGAATTGGATTGGATTGAATTGAATTGGATTGGATTGGATTGGATTGGATATTGGATTGGATATTGGATTGGATATTGGATAGAATATTGGAATTTGGGTCTGGGAATGTGGGAAGGTGTTTATGTATTTATTTTCTCGGAAAGGGTGTAGATTGCGCTTTTCAATTTTCAATCATGGATTTAATTTTATTATGGAATCAAGTTTATTGTTTGGTAGGTTGATGTTTGATGCCTTTTCGTATCTAGTGCTGGAGCTTGGAGTATTGATTTGGAGGTTTGGGAGGAGGGGGAGGAAGAGGGGGATTGGGGGAGAAGCAGGGCTGGGCACTCATACCCTACCCAAAGTATTTGCCATCTACAAATAATCACCCTACCCTGTAAAAAATTACAAAATGATTACTCTATAAAACCCACAAATACAAATATACCTGCAAGTTTTATATCATACTACATCCCAAATTACCCTACCTTTTGCCCAGCCCTAGGAATAAGCGAAGAGACGGAAAGTCAAGAAAAATAATTGAAATAATGTTTGTAAGGTTTGTAATGGATTGGGTGGGATGAATGAGTAGGAAAGTGTAAATTTCAGTTAGAGAGATAATCTAACATATTATATTATAAAACACTCTTAAACTGCGGATGCTCTGTGCACGACTGGAACACTATTTTGAAATATCACGTGTAACTCTTCAAAAATCCTTTGAAATTAATACACTTCTTTCAACAATTGATAAAATGAAATTAAAATATAAAATATTGATCGCGATCTTCAAATCTATCCAATGGTCCAATTAAATTAATCATAGGATATGTGGTTCAGACGCTATAAGTGATTTTAGGGTTTACGAACCTACGAACTGAAACCTACGAACCTACGAACCTACGAACCTACGAACCTACGAACCTACGAACCTACGAACCTACGAACCTACGAACCTACGAACCTACGAACCCTACGAATTCCTACAAATAAAACAAATAAAACAAATAAAACAAATAAAACAAATAAAACAAATAAAACAAATAAAACAAATAAAACAAATAAAACAAATAAAACAAATAAAACAAATAAAACAAATAAAACAAATAAAACAAATAAAACAAATAAAACAAATAAAACAAATAAAACAAATAAAACAAATAAAACAAATAAAACAAATAAAACAAATAAAACAAATAAAACAAATAAAACAAATAAAACAAATAAAACAAATAAAACAAATAAAACAAATAAAACAAATAAAACAAATAAAACAAATAAAACAAATAAAACAAATAAAACAAATAAAACAAATAAAACAAATAAAACAAATAAAATAAATAAAATAAATAAAATAAATAAAATAAATAAAATAAATAAAATAAATAAAATAAATAAAATAAATAAAATAAATAAAATAAATAAAATAAATAAAATAAATAAAATAAATAAAATAAATAAAATAAATAAAATAAATAAAATAAATAAAATAAATAAAATAAATAAAATAAATAAAATAAATAAAATAAATAAAATAAATAAAATAAATAAAATAAATAAAATAAATAAAATAAATAAAATAAATAAAATAAATAAAATAAATAAAATAAATAAAATAAATAAATGAATGAAGAATTAAAAAGAAAAAAGAAATTAAAAAATGAATTATAAAAATTTAAAAAAAGAATTAAAAAAAATAAATTAAAAAATGAACTAAAAAAACAAAGAATTTCAAAAAATATAAAATTAAAAAAAGAATTAAAAAGGATATATATTTATAATAAAAAAGATTATATAAATTTTAAAAATGATAAAAGAATAAATATAATTAAAAAACGAAATTAAAGTATTAATAAAATAATTAAGAAAAGAAAAATAAATAAAGAAATTAATAAAAAAGATTAATAAAAACAATTAATAAAAAATGAATAAAAGAATAAATAAAAAAATTAATAAAAAATTGATAAAAGAATTAATGAAGAAATTAATAAAAAAGTTAATAAAATAAATTAATAAAAGAAATAATTAAAAGAATTAAAAAACAAAATTAAAAAATAATTAAATAAATTAAAAAGAAAAAAGATTAAATATAGATATAAATTTATAAATTTCGAAAATATTAATTAATAATTCAAAGAAATTAAAAAAATTAAAAAATTAAAAAAAAAGTTAAAAAGTTAAAAAGAATAAAAAGATAAAAATAAAAAAGAATTAAAAAATAAAAATTGAAAAGAAATAAAAACTAAAATTGAAAAATAAATAAATAAATTAATAAAAGAATTTAAAATGAATATAAATATATAAATGTTGAAGATATTAATTAATAATTAAAAGAATTTAAAAAATTAAAATAGATTAAAAAATTAAAAGAAATTAAATAATTAAAAGAAAATTAAAAGAATTAAAAATAAAAAGTAAAAATATAAAGAAATAAAAAAATTTTAATTTTAATTTTTATGGATTCGAAGAATCAAGTTCAATTTCAAAGTACCATGTTTTTTATGATTACGTAATACATATACTATGAGGAAGGCCATTTTCTGAAGATGTACCATTCTTAAAGGTCGCTTCTGAATGGTTATAATTATGCTCCGTATCTTTTAACTGGCTCGCGCTAAAGATCCCGGTCGCATGCATGCTTACCTAATCTATCTAGCCTATCTAGCTTACCTAACCTACCTAGCTTACCTAACCTACCTAGCCTACCTAGCCTACCTAGCCTACCTAGCCTACCTAGCCTACCCTAGCCGTACCTAGCCGAATCTAGCCGAACCTACGAACCTACGAATCTACGAACCTACGAATCTACGAATCTACGAACCTACGAATCTACGAACCTACGAATCTACGAACCTACGAATCTATTTAGTCTACACATCGAATCTACAAATCGAGCGTAGCGAGAAATGGGGGTTTGGGGGCTTGCCCCTCATAAATAAATAAATAAATAAATAAATAAATAAATAAATAAATAAATAAATAAATAAATAAATAAATAAATAAATAAATAAATAAATAAATAAATAAATAAATAAATAAATAAATAAATAAATAAATAAATAAATAAATAAATAAATAAATAAATAAATAAATAAATAAATAAATAAATAAATAAATAAATAAATAAATAAATAAATAAATAAATAAATAAATAAATAAATAAATAAATAAATAAATAAATAAATAAATAAATAAATAAATAAATAAATAAATAAATAAATAAATAAATAAATAAATAAATAAATAAATAAATAAATAAATAAATAAATAAATAAATAAATAAATAAATAAATAAATAAATAATAAATCATTTTAATACTAATAATACTAATAATACTAATAATACTAATAATACTAATAATACTAATAATACTAATAATACTAATAATACTAATAATACTAATAATACTAATAATACTAATAATACTAATAATACTAATAATACTAATAATACTAATAATACTAATAATAATACTAGCTATCGCGGAAAATAGATTTTCAGATTGTTAATTCGAAAAACCTTTTATAATATAATAATTATATAGAAAAAGAAAATAAAAGGTTCTTCGAATACACAGTCTGAAAATCTATTTTCCGCGACGGCTAGTAAATAATAAATAGAAAAATAAAAAAATAAAACAAATTAAAAGAGAATTGAAAAGATTAAAAAAAATAAAAAAAAAGAATTAAAAAAATAGCAAAAAAAGAATTAAAAAAATTAAAGAAAATAGATAAATTATATAAATTTTAGAAATAATAATTAATAATTAATAAAATTTTAAATATAATAAAATTAAAAATTATATTTTATTTTTTAAAAAATTAATTATTAATAATTATTTTATTAATTATTTTATTAATTATTTTATTAATTATTTTATTAATTATTTTATTAATTATTTTATTTCAAAAAAAAAGCGAATTTCGCGAATAGCTTCAATATTACCAGATTAGGTATCTGATAGCCTCCGGCAGACGAGCTGCGCTGTAGGTCCTAAGGTGCCCTGAAAAATGATTCGACGAGCGCAGCGAGGCGAATCGTTTTTCCCGGCACCGAGGGGCCGGAGGCAAAGCTCGTATAATATAATATCCTGAGAAATGAAATATATTTTGAATATTGGAAAATACATGAACTTTGTTCTTTGGAAGAACATACTACAGTTCTTATACCAACAGAATTGCTTCTCTTCTAGTGACAAACTTTGGTATTTGCTATTCTATTCTGGTCCTGACCATATGTATAATGATGTTGCTGGACTTGGAAATATTTTTCTGATGGTTGTGATGTTGTATGATTGGTTAGCTGGAAATCGTTTGTTCTGGCAATGATATGATCTCGGAAGAAGGTTTCGAGCGTTATACCTATGCATTCTGTTCGCGAGGGTGTTCCCTGATGCTGGAATCTGAAGCTCATCATCATGACGATCAATCCCAAACCATGGACGTTCATCCCTTTCGATCTATCCCCAACAAATATCAATCCATTCCCTCCAGCCATCCTTTCCCTCCTCTCCTACTTCCCCTCAACTATCCCACTCTCTCGTTCCCATTCATCAAATTTTCCTGTACCCTACCCATAGATATCCTCAATGCTCCCACATGAGCCACCAATAATTCGACCGAGTTTTTGATAACGTCGACCTCGGATATAAATTGGATTCTCCTAGCACCATCTCGTATCTTCCCAACTTCGGTCGTCAATCCCTTGGCATTTTCTAGTAATGTTTCGATTGTTTGCATCGTCTCGATGACCTTATTTGCTACGAGATGCATCTCTTGAAGTCCGATTAGATTTTCGGGCGTCATGGTTTGGCTCGATGTTGATATCGATGTTGGGAATTTGGTTGGGAGTTGATAGTGTCAGGTGGGAATGTGAAGAGGATATATAAAAGGTAGATATTTAATCTTGTTTCTATGTATGTAATAATCGTTAATTTGTATAAAACTTATCGGTATAAACTGCCTGATTCCTTGAAAAAAAGCGCCGATTCACTAGCGCATCGCTAGCTTTGTAGTTCGTACGGCTCCTTATTCAAGTTCACGTGGTTATACTGGTAGTGTGTATTTATTGATATGAAATGGTTGCCTAAAGCTGTGGTTTGTGTTTTCAAGTCATTGATGCAATGTTTTGCATAGAATGTATGTCGTCAAGTTTCTTCTTCTGCAAGCAATCTTAGCTAAGGAACTGGAAACTTTATATTATATTATGATTTAGTCAAAGCTAGCGATGATTACCGGGGTCGAAATCGGCTCGCCACGGATACTATCCGTTATTTTGATAATATTCCCGGAACTTTCGTAACTGGTTATTCTGGAATCTCATAGGGTTATAATCTAGGGCTCATACGAGCAGATCATCGAGAACATTATGCACACTTAATACATTGTATAAGCACTCACATTTTCTGTGTCATGATGTTATCGCCATTTCACTGAATTGGAAGCAAATAACTCAGCAATGTATAGCAGCGTCAAATCACGGACTGGGTTATTATATGAGTTTCGAAATAGTATAAACTCCAGATGCTTGGAATCTAATCGCAACGCCTTGATCTAGGGACATCTCGATTATTTGGGCTTTGAATCAACCTTGAATGAATAGTTGGATACAAGGTAATCTGGATGAGGACCCGATGTTCAGATAATAAAAGGGATATTAGTGGGAAGTTTAACAACGCTCCATTCTCGGCACTCAAATCATCGAACTCTACGTAGTTCCCCGCATTTTACTCCTTTTTCTTTCTTTCTTGCTGCGCCACCAATTATCCATTTTCCGTCCCTCGCTTCTCACTGCCCTTCTTTTTCAGTTCGCCAATGATTCCTTCGAAATCCCTATGAGACCATACATCTCTTTCAATGCCTTTCGTATCTCTTTCAAGTCAGCCCTCCATCTACTGACTTTCTCATCTATGTTCATGACCGACGGTACGTCCGAAAAGGAATATCGATCAACCTGCACAACGATCATGATGATGTCATCCCGAATTTGGTCAAGGTCTTCTATGGTTGGTGTTATTTGAGTCAAATTGCGAGTCGAATCTTCTAAATCGGTCCTTTTGAGAAGCTCAAAATGGTCGTAGGTGAAATATTGATTTGCCATATTTGCATTTATTCGGACTAGACTTGGGGTATAGATCTGTAACCGGAATATCAATCTAAACTAAAAGTTGAAAAATGGCTTGGCTAAATAGCCAATCACCTCAAAGAAAAGGAGCTAGAAACATAAGAACTGCCTAGAATCTACCAATCAAAAGAAAGTATGTCCTAGAAAGACCTACAAGAAGGCTCCGAGTCTTTGAGTTGCTATGAAATTTCTGTAGTCATTGGAGAACGTACATAATTCTATGTGTGGTTAAGATGAGCTCTTTATAGTTAATTTATACTGCCCCAGTAGTAGCATCTTCATCTTGTGTCACGCACCGATGTCATGAACTGATTTCACAAGAAAATATTGCTAAAGTTCTACAATTAGTTGCCGGGGTAGAGCTTTTTGAGTCCAGATTTCGTCTAATTATATCAGAGACGGCAAATTATTTTGAAAGATTTTCGTTTCTCGAAACTTCGTCTAATTCTTCATATTGGACCGTTTTATAAACGTTGATTAGTCGCTTTGTGATGATCGCTATGGATTTTGAGGGTTTATGATAAGATACTTAAAAGGATTGACATTGAAAACACTTTTGCTTAAGGAAGTGGGGTTATGAATTCATGCGCAGTCCAGACCAACTCATTATACTTGAACGTCTTTGTGCCATAATCTGACCGTTCATGAGTGCCGAGAAACTCAAGCTTTCGTCTAACTCCCCCAGTTCCTTCTTCCAAGCCATAATTTTCTCGCCTGCCTCTATCTGTTCCACTAACACATCTTGAGCGCGTCTTGATGAATCTTCCTCCATTTCTCTGTCCTCCTTTGCTTGCCGAATTGTCGCCTTCTCCGTGACATATCTAAAGATGTCTTCTGAATAACTGCCCGCTGTTTCCTCGTAATGCGGCCCGGTAGGCAAGTTATCCATCTCGGTATAACGCTCGGTTTTATCCTGGTCTGAGGCATCAGAGATGGAAATCCTCTGACTAGGCTCATTCTCTACTGGGGATGATTTGTGGCGCGTGAAGAGCTTTGGGGGACCGGCTTTGACGATCGCTTCTGCAGAGTCTACAAACTCCAAATCTTTATATATGGTTTTAAAAATCTCCGTTTCAAGGTCCACGAGATCTTGATTCGTAACATATTGTTGATATAAAGTAGTTCTACATACACTAGCTCGATACATCATAATAATATCAACAATACATATTTAAATATGGGGGGATATCGTGCTATGTTAGACATTTTGAAATGATGAGGTTGAAGTCTGAGACCTTGACTTGAAAACAGAGTATTATAATGCTCGATCAGATATCAAGGGAAGTTATTAGTCTTGGGGAATTGGGAAAATCCGGAGATATTTATATGGAAGTAGGATGCCAAAGTTCATCTTTCTTCAGTTTATACTGATTATACTGATTAAACTGCCACCTGATCTAGGGATCGTTTCTGCTAGTCACGTCTTCTGGAAGTTTGTAACAAAGAGGCATCGATTCGCATAATTTTGCGATTGAATTGACAAGTATGAGGTCTTCTGTTTACAGTATGATCAGTGAGAATAATCTCTTGGCCAGAACTGCCGCTGGGGATTGAATTGCTATGGATGAAGGAGAAACTTGAAGTCATCAGCCAAAACTAACGAATACCCTTAATCTAAAAGGCGAGTCTATCAATTTTGTGGCTTAAGAGTCTACTCGAGAAGCTCAAGATATTGAAGACGACTATGGTTCTTACACCTTTTGAATTTTTGAAATCCGAAGATTTCGGGTTCTGGTCACACATTTTAGGTTTTACCATTTCATATTTTCACTCTATCACAGTCCCAAACTTTAGTATCAGCGATTTGCTACCATTTACCTCACTATTATGCTCATGAAGACCCTCATGGAGAGGTGCCTGCGAATGTTACACTTTTTTGTTTGTCAGTAAATCAACCGTTGCATGCTCCTGTTGTTATGATCACATCATATGTCCTATTTGAAGTCACGAATGTGACTTTTATGAAACAGTTTATTCGGTCCTCAAATGGAAGTGGAAGTGTTACTCGATTGATGATCTTCCTGTTCCAATTATCTCCAGACTGGACTACCAAGAACCGCTGGTACTGTCCAAGTTGACTCCCTCTTCAAGCTCCATTCACCTCCGTTGCATTCCTAGGTTCCCAATCCAATTTAATCACTACGCCAGCCATCCCTTTCAAATCTTCTCCTCGTTGTAATCAATGCTTGAACTTTCTTCAGGCATTCGTGCAGCTCATTAGTCCATCCATTTAATTGGCGTAACCATTCCTCTATACAATCTTGCATCGACTTGCTGAACTTTGAGCTTTTCAGGGCTCCTTGATCCTTGATTTTCTGAGCATTCTCGACGTATTTGTCGATTTCCTTTATCTTCCTAAGAATTTTCTGTTCATCGTCAAGGAGTTCAGGTTCGGTGGGCAGAAGTCTGAGAACTCTTTCGAGTTGGGACATTTTAGGATATCAGAAATTCTATGATGCCTGTTTGGCGCAATTTTTAAATGCCCTGGGACTGGCCGGTAGAAGTTCAGGACCTGAGATGAGATACTGAAGAGAGTTTCCGCCTTTTATATGTTGAATCACAGCATTCATTTCTTCTATAAGGTCATTTGACTTGGATCCTTGATGATCATCAACGAGCACAATCACATTCTTCCTGGCATAAATTGGCAAACTAATTGCTATAGATTGATGGCCTCGATACCAGCTAGCCAATTCATCTCAAACTACTAATCATAACCCCACCCAAAATATTGATTGTCACGCACAACCCTTCATATTCCACATCCTTCCCAAAGCCATTTCTCCAATACTTGTCTCTTCTAAGAATCCACTGTTTTGCTCTCACAACGTTCTAAGGAAGCTCTGACAGAAAGAATACTCTCGAGGAGAACTATCGCACTTATCGTCCACATCTCAACCTTTGATACCCATTCCGAAAAGAAATCTGGTGCAGCATTGTTCCTGCAGAATTCCGCATTGGACCTCCGATAGCCCTCAATAGCCGTGAGCTGGTTCCTGATTTCTTCTTGAAATTTGTCCAGTTCATCACTCGTGGGGTGGTGAAATGGCAAATTCGACAAACGTCTTGATTGATCGTGTTGATTAGCTGACATTTTGAGATATTAACAATTTGAGAATGAGGGAACTTGAAGTTTTAGTTGGTGAAGTTTGGAGATCCTGTGATGCTCTCTGGTAAGATTGGTCATCTAAAAACCAATATTGAAGAATATTCGTACCTCTTATACTCAAGTTAGCATTAATATACTGTTTCCATTAACTGCCATGTGGCCATTCTAAAGCAGCCTCAAGCTTCATAGTACATGATTAGGAGCAAATGAATATAGATCAACATATCAGTAAAATGTATATTAGCAAACAATCGCCATCTTTATTCAACTTTCAAGCTCCAACCGAGCATCTGACCCTAAATACCATTATCAAACTCTCATCATCTGCCCCTTCACCAAACAGGCTTCACGGGGACTATTGCAAGCATCTGGCTTAGGTCACAAACCTTACAACCATCTTATATCAATTTTGATAGATAAGTCCGAGATCCTTTGATATGAACATACAGATCATTGTTAGCAGCTCTGTTCCTCCTGACAAAACTTCTCATGGCAAATTTAAGGAAAAGTTCAAGAAACCTTAGATTTTCACAAAATCTCACCAAGTAATTCACGGGTGGTGGCTGTGGGAATGACAGGCGAGAAAATCGTCCAGGCTGCTATGGTCAGTATAATCACCATGATGTGACTACATCAAGGAAACATCAGGTTATAAGCTTTGAGATTACTATATACCATCCAAGATTCTTCCAACGCAAACCTTACTACAAAGTTTGATAGTAGCAATAGTTTCACCAACTTTCTCAGTGTGAGATGCATTCATCCACGCCGCGCTTTGAGAAGGTGCCGAATTAAGTTGGTCTATTAATGATCATCAGTAACTCTATCTAGATATATTTTGATAGGTAGGGAAGAAGTTCGCTAACGAATATAGTAAGATAGATAATAATGAGTAGTTTATTCGGGAGGAGATGAGATTTTTTAGGAACCGGGGAGAAAGATGATAGTTTTTGATGTTAGGTATAATTTATAAGGCGAGGAAAAAAGTGTGGTACGTTGAATGATTGAGGTGTGGTGTGGTTGGGTTCCTTTTTCTCTTTTTATTCTGGGGTGGGGAGGATTAGGTTAGAGTCGGATCGGATATGTACGGATATGTCGAGGTATTTCGGGTATGAAAATGGCTTTCCGACTTTCCGGCTTTCCGATTTGCCGGATAACATTGATTACCCGAATTTGATTCATCGGTATTTCAATCACGGTCACAAAGCACCTGAGGTTCCTTTAGCAACTCTTCATCTTATAAATATGGAGTTCGATGTCGTCTCGAGATGGTTACATCATATTTATTTTTTTGTGGCTACTCGAATTCTTCTACAATATCAACCTAGTGTTTCCAAACCAACTTTTGACATGTTTGATAATATGGGCCCATTCAACCAAGACTACATCCAAGACTACGTAATCGACCAACCTCAACCTCAATCCCTTCAAAATCTCCACGAATAAAAATATATCCAGCAATTCCAACCATTCAGAAACCTGATATCAGTGTCGTATTTGACTTACTCAGCGACAATGCATGTTTGCTGTCTTTTCATACGTCAAGCATTCGGTCGGTTGGTATGATTTTATAAGTTAGTATCGGAAATCTTCTTGGTTGGGTTTGGATGGCTGTGAAGTAAATGAATATTCATTTATACCTGGGTACCTACTGTATGCAAATAAAGTACATAAAGATGACGACAAGTTGTTGATGTCTCTTTTGGATCTTCTATTTGGACTGAGACTATCGCTACCTACTTATATTTTCAGCGACATCCAGTGTTGGTGCTTTGGTTTCCCTATCATATCCACAGCAAATTGGCACACGCTGCCTACATACAATAAACCGGCAATATGTCAACTCAACGCCCTCATCGACTCAATGATACCACACGAAAATATTCCACAAATGACCTCGAAGGACAAACCGACCACGGCCACACTTTCAAAAACACACCTCATTCCCGAAATGAGAAATTGACTGTCGCCAATAATGGAAAAATCACCCTTCGAATGAGAATTCACCATTTCACATGGGCATGGTTTACACTCACCATGAGTACAGGAGGAATTGCTCTCTTACTCGCCAATACACCACATAAATTCAAAGGATTGACTATTCTAGGGGACATCGTTTTCCTCTTCGATATTTGTCTCTTCATACTCCTCTGTACCGGGATTTCCGCGCGGTTCATCCTATACCCCAAAGCATTTGGGGCATCACTCCAAGATAGTACGGAATCATTATTCTTCCCAACATTCTGGATCTCACTCCTGAGTATCTTTGCCAACATGCAAGAATACGGAGTGCCACACTGCGGACCATGGCTCATCAGCACGCTCCGCGTTCTCTTCTGGATCTACACCGCGCTCACCTTTGTCGGCGCCGTGGGTCAATACTGTTACCTCTTCTCCGCCAAACAACAAACCCTGCAATCCATGACGCCCGCCTGGATCCTCCCCATCTTCCCCGTCATGTTATGCGGAACCTTCGCCTCGGTCATCAGCGGATCGCAGTCCCCAGCGCATGCGCTCCCAATCCTCATGGCCGGAATCACCTTTCAGGGCTTGGGAATGCTGGTTGCCGTCTTCATGTATGGTCCGTATCTGGGGAGATTAATGACCAATGGATTGCCCGAGCCAAATACGAGACCGGGCATGTTTATCGCGGTTGGCCCGCCGAGTTTTACGGGTCTGGCGCTCTTGGGTATGAGTGAGAGTTTCGCCAACATTTACCCGTCCTACACAACCATCTCGTCGATTTCTCATCCCGATATCATCGCGGATATCTTCCGCATTATTGCAGTTTCCGCCGCGATATTTCTATGGGCGACGGCATTTTGGTTTTTTTGCATTTCCCTCGTCTCGGTTTTGGCAGGCGTTAAGGAGATGAGCTTTCATCTCGTTTGGTACGCGTTTGTTTTTCCGAATGTCGGGTTTGCGATTGTGGTTATTGATTTGGGGAAGGCGTTGGAATGTCAGGGGGTGCTTTGGGTGGGGAGTGCGTTGACGGTTGGGCTGGTGGCGGTTTGGGGGACGGTGCTGGCGTGTCATGTTAGGGCGGTGCTTTTGAAGGAGGTTTTGTGGCCGGGGATGGATGAGGATAGGGGGGAGAGGGATGAGTAGGGGGATTGGATGGGGTTTGGAGGTTGGAGTCTGGAGTCTGGAGTCTGAATGATTTACAGTATAGGGTCGGGTGTGCTCACTCATTGTGATAGACAGTGTTGATAAAAGAGGGAACTTGAGATAAATAGGAAAATCATCATTCTATTCGTTCTTTATGCATCAAAGTAAACTACGTCCCATCTTCCATAACTAGCCCGCCCCTACTAACCCTACCACCACATCACCATCTATTACACCCCCGGGCCTCATCATCACAAATAGGTAACATCTAATTAATTACCTCATACCTCTTACCTCTTATTTCTCATCCACCATCTCATCTCATTCGATTCCAATCCAATCCAATCCATTAGAAACCCAAAACTCAAGTAGAAAAAAACTTGGAAATAGAATAAATAGAATAAATAGTTCAATCGCATAATTAGAGAAGATAGAGGAATCCAAATTTTATAAAATATATATCTACCTACCTGCCTAACATTGAAATCTTATCTCTATCTACCTAACTCTTAACTACATCCAACGACACCCAGAACATCTAATCTTACCTATAACTAACTCTTCCTTGGTTATAAAATATATATAAATTATATCCCATCCAATCCCATCCAAGATAAGATAAGATGAGATGGAAGTACTTATATATAGTGCAGTGCAGTCCAGTGCAGTCCAGTTACATCCTTTCTATACACACATATATACATACAACTATCCGTCTATCTATCTCTATTTGTATACAAAACAAGACAAGACAAGATAAAACAAGACAAGGCTGAAATATGCACCGGACACAGGACCTAATAACCAATAATTGAACGCAGGCGCTATACTGGGTATATACGTACCCCTGTAAGTGATACAATGCATTTATGATATTGTTATCCAATCCAGTAAAAGAGCACTCGGGCTTCTAATATGATATGCGGTGTATTGTTGCAGGTACGGTATTTAATGCAGTGTAGGGTTGTATTGTAGTGTTGCATTGTATTGTGGTGCTGTGTAGGGTTGTATTATAGGGTTGTGGTGCTGTGTTACATCGCTTGTTGGGTGGGATGGGTGGGATGGGATGGATGGGATGAATGAGATGGGTGGTACATGATAATAGGTATCTATCTAGGTAGGTATATCAATTGATGTACAGTGTCATCTATTAATGCTCATATGTACCTATATTTACCTATATATGTAGGTATGTATAGATGTATGTACGAGATGCAGATAGGACCCTCTTTAGATTGTGTGGGTGGGTGGTACAGTCAGTAAGGGGATATGGTTGGGTATATGTATGTATGTATTTATGCATGTATGCTGTTTATATCTGGTATCAAGTTCCAACCAACCAACATGATGCAGGCAGGAGATTGGGAATTGGCATATGTATGTACATTGGAATTAGGATTGGGATTGGGAGGCGAAGGAAGGGGGTGAAATTGGACTTGGAATTGGAATTGATTGTTGGTATTGTATTATGTACAGTATAAAGTAGAAGTGCCCCGAGAGAGGGTGAAGTTATATACCTAGTCATATCACATCATATCATCATCCTTTACCATTACCATTTGAAGACGCAATCGTGATTATTGGTTACGCAATATCTGGTGAGGGATTGCGAATTCATTGGATTTGTTTGAGATTGTGTTTGAGATTTTGTATGTATGTATGAATATCGAGGTATATGTATGGGATGAACAAATTACCCCTTGGGATTGTGTGATTGAATGAATGAATGAGCTGAGCGGAGCTGAACTAAAAACGAATCCATACGCAGTGCCCACAGAGGAGTACGGACGGGAGTGAGTATAAGACGATTTCACCATGGGGGAATTTCTTATTGCATCTTCACCTTCACCATCATCACTGGCAATTGGTCGCAGTGAGGTTTGTGAGAAAGAGAAAGACTCGATATCGTTATCGTTATTATATGAGGATCGCGAAGATAAGAGTATACGATTGCAGCGGAAAAATATCGAGGCGATATCGTCGAATACTTATACGAATCGGATTACGGATAGGGGTGAGGATATTCCACAATTGGATCTGGAGAGGTGGAATTGTTGCGCTAGGATGAATTTAATGTTGGAGATGGATATTGTGGGTGATGTTGTTGATGATGTGGTTGTTGGGGGTGGTGATGGGTTGAGGAATGGTGATGAGAATGGTAATGATGATGGTCATGATCATGATTGGGATATTCAACCATCAATTGAGATTTGGGAGAAAGATGAAGATAGTGATATTGAAAGTCATGGTGAGTAATAAAAGATTTCTGTTGTTTCGTTCGTTCGTTCGTTTTTCTTAACTTATCCATAGTTGAGGTTCGCGGGGTTCGTTTCTTTGCGTTTCGTGCTTCACCAAAAATGGGATGGGATGGGATGATTTCGGGCTTCATTCTAGAGCTTCCAAAAATCTCCCCCCCGCCATCTTTCCCCAACATCCCCCCCTAGCAAGAAACCTAGCAACCAAACCAAACTAGCAATCATCAATTCCCTCTCTACCCCTCCATCAAAATAAAAGATGACCTCAATATTTGGATCAAGAAATCCAATTGCTCAATCTTCAGCTTTAGAAACAATCAATCCCATCTCATCATCAACTAACAATCCTTCAGCCAGTACCGAAGACGAAAATGAACAAATTGACTCATCCTCCCAAGACCCTAGCCAACGAACCAGTTCCGAAGATGAACTCGATGCCTCCCGTCCCCAACTGCTCCACCACCTTCAAAACGATTCCTCCATCCTCACTCTCGCCGTCGGCTCAAAATACATCTATGCCGGGACTCAAGATGGAGAAATCGTAGTCTGGTCCCTCGCATCCTACGAACTCGTGTCTCGCATCCAAGCGCACACCCGCAGTGTACTCTCCCTCTTCCTATCCGCAGATGAAAAGCTGCTCTTTTCATCTGCCGGTGATGCTATCGTGAATGCATGGTGTCCAACGACTTTGGTCCGCAAATATCATATCTACAGTACCTACGATGTGGGCGATGTGTTTTCGGTGGCTTACAGTCCGCAATTCGAGACGGTGTATTTGGGAGCGCAGAATACGAGTATACAATGGGTGAGCTTGAGGGATTCGGCGACTAGACCGACACCGAATCCGGAACGTCATCCGGATAGGAGGAATCATCGATTTTTTGATAGCGTGCAGCATGGAGGGACGAGCACACCGAGACCAAGACAAGTTAGCAGGGCGGCGGCGGATCAGGGTGATGTGTTGGAGATTGATAAGGCGCATATGAAACAATATGCCCATTTTGGATATGTGTACTGTATGCTCATGGTTCGAGGAGTCTGCCGACAAGTCGATGCTGATGAGGATATGCTTATTTCCGGTGGAGGAGACGGGACCATTAAGTTATGGAAATTGAGCAAAGATCAAGATGAGGGGATTAGGGAGATTGAAAGGCTTGGGGAAGATGATGCGGAAAGTGTGTTGAGTTTGGCAGTGGATGGGAGTTTTCTTTACAGTAGTAAATTGGAGGGGGTGATTGAATTGTGGGATTTGGATACGAGACAGAAGTTAAGGGTTATTAGGGCAAACAGGGGTGATGTTATGACTTTGCAGATGGGGTGGGGATATCTTTGGAGTGGAGGAAGTACTGGGCATGCTAGAGTGAGTTTGGATTATGGTGTTGAAGGTTGTAATGAGGGATTGATGAAGTGGCTAACATTTTACAGAAATACAGCACGGTACAATATGGACAATATAAAACATCCTCGAATTTCAGCCAGAAGTATCAATGTGTCAAGCGATGGAAGGCACATGAAGGGAGAATTTTGGCTTCTGCAGTCACTACATATCATGGTCAACAACTCTATATTACTGGTGCGAACGATTGTTCGGTCTCGATATGGGATATTACTGGTTGTGATACGGGTACATATCCAAAACGGGAGACGCTTCAAGACGATCAACTCATCAAATCTTTACAAGATTTCGTAGCATTCAAGACGATTTCTGCAAGGCCTGATCATGCTGAGGATTGTCGACGTGGTGCTACATTTTTGAGAACATTGTTCAAGAAACATGGTGCTGTTACTGAGATGTTAACTACTGAAGCGCATCATAACCCAATTGTATATGCAAAGTTTAAGGGAAATCCAGAAACGGCTGGCAAGAGGAAGAAGATTTTGTTTTATGGACATTATGATGTTGTGCCTGCGGATGACAAGCAGAAGAAATGGATTATTGATCCCTTTCAAATGAGGGGGGTGAATGGATATCTTTATGGAAGAGGAGTGAGTGATAATAAGGGACCAATCATGGCTGCTCTTTATGGAGTTGTGGATTTGGTTCATGAAAAGGCTTTGGATTCTGATATCACTTTTTTGATTGAGGGAGAGGAAGAGAGTGGATCGAGGGGTTTCAAGGAGGCCGTGAGGAAGTATAAGGAATTAATTGGGGATATCGATTATATCATTCTTGCTAATAGTTATTGGCTTGATGATGAGGTTCCTTGTTTGACTTATGGTCTCCGAGGTGTTCTTCACGCTACCGTCAAAGTCAATAGCAAACTTCCGGATGTTCACAGTGGAGTTGATGGAAGTTTCATGATGGATGAACCACTTTTTGATTTAACTGCTATCCTCGCTAAGTTAAAGGGTCTTCATAACAGAATCCAAATTCCTGGATTTTATGATGAAATTCTTCCTTTAACTCCAGCTGAAGAAGCTCGTTACGATGATATTGTATCAACCCTTCTTCGTCGCAATCCAGAGCTTGGACCAGCGGAAAACCTCAAACAATCGATTATGGCTAGATGGAGAGAACCAAATTTATCAGTCCATCGCTATAAAGTTTCTGGACCAGATGGTTCCCTCGTTTCATCACACGCCAGCGCAGCTATCTCTCTTCGTCTCGTACCCAACCAAGAAGTCGATGATGTCATCAAATCTCTCACCAAATTCCTTCAAGACGCATTTGCGAAACTCGACACGCATAATCACCTCACAATTACCATCGACAACCAAGCAGATGCATGGCTCGGCGATCCTGAAAATGAAATCTTCAGAACCCTGGAAGAAGCTATTATGGAGGTCTGGGGTCCGATCCCAGATCACTCGAGACGAAGTAGTGTACATGGTCCTAAACATGTCGAGAAGGAAAAGGAAAATACGCCCACAAATCACATCGCTGAACCTTCGAGTCTTAAACCAACACCGGCCACCACGACTAGTTTGACGGGTGGTAGTGATCATACGAGTTTAGCGGCTACGGCGGTGGATCTGGCGAATTTGGACTTGGAAGGTGAGGCGGAGGCGGGTGGTCAGGATGAGGATGGGAATGAGAATGAGGACATTGCGAATGCGGATGGGAAAAAAAGTAGAGAGGGGAAAGGATTGGCTGGTGCACATTTGAAGGGGAAGGGCATGGGGAGAAAACCTCTTTATATTAGGGAGGGTGGCTCGATTCCTAGTATTCGATTCTTGGAAAAGGAATTTGGGGCCCCGGCGGCTCATTTGCCGTGTGGTCAGGCCAGTGATAGTGCGCATTTGGGTATGTTGTTTGCTTTCTTTGTTTATTTCTTTTTTCCCCTTTTTGGTTTGGTTTGGCGTATGGGTGGATGGATGGATGGATGGATGGGATATGAAAGGGGAACGGCATGATGTTGTGTTGAATTTATGAATCGATTGGCTAATGAATGGATGCAACCACCACACAGATAATGAGAGAATCAGACTTAATAATCTGTATAATAGTCGGTTGATCTTTCGGAAGGTGTTTAGGGAGTTGCCTAGGAAATAGATTGGTTGGTTTTTGGGGGCGAGGAGGTGGGGGAGGGAGGGTGGGGGAAAGGGGATGCGGGAAGGGGAATGGGGGAAAGGGGGATGGGGGAAAAAGTATTGTTGCATTGATTGATGGATCACGGATGGGGTGATGTGGGTTGTGTGGGTGATGTGGGTTGTTGGTTAGTTTAGCATGGATGGATGCATGCATGGATGGATATATGGATATATGGATAGATAAATCAATAAATGATACCAGCCCGCTGGGCGTGCGTGATTTTCTTTTTTTAAATTCAATTAAATATAGATTGGAGTTTGTGGAGGGCGGAGGGTGGAGATGATGGTGATGTGATGTGATTTGATGTGATTGATTATTGAAGGGAGATGGAGGGAGATGGAGGGAGATGGGGGAGATGGGGGAGATGGGGGAGATGGGGGA
>JANPYM010000017.1:78588-104039 GCA_025890175.1 Ciborinia camelliae
TGGAGGGAGGTGGAGGGAGATGGAGGGAGATGGAGGGAGGTGGAGGGAGATGGAGGGTAAAGCAGAGTAGGGTAATATGGAATTATAGAAATTAATTGATGATTGATGGATTAATAGCGGGATAGATAGATAGATAAATCGATTTTGTAATAGATATAGTAGTAGGGTAACATAAGGTAAATGCTAAAAAAGATGAGGAGGGGATGGGATGGGATGGGATGGGATGGGATGGGATAATATATAATTGAAATTAAAGAAACGAAAAATAGGTAAATGAGATGGAGAGGGGATGGAGGAAAGTTTTGGGGGTTGGGTTTTTGGGGTTGAGTGGGGGAGGAGGGGGGGATGGGCGCTTAAGTGGGAGTTTGGTGGGAGTTTGGTGGTGTTTTTTGGGTTTGGGTTTGGATTTGATGGAGGGAGGGAGGAGGGAGGAGGGAGGAGGAAATATAGAATTTCAATCTGAAATTAAGGGTAGTGGGAATGATGGTTGGTGGTAATGGTTGAGATTCAGATCGAGATGCGATGTAGTGCTTTATCTGCGCTTTGCTGATAATTATCTAGTTCCTAGTCCCTAGTCGCTACTCACTATTGAGTCCGTAAGCGAGTAAGCGAGTGAGTGGGTGGAGAATTAGAGAACTTGGATTTGGATTTGGATTTGGATTTGAATTTGCATGGATAATATTGTTGTATTATTATGCATAATATCTACATTAATCGTATATAGATTATATACTATAGAATACGGAACTAGCGTTTCACGCTAGTCCTGTATCCGTAGCATATTCCCCATACGGTGAATGTTACACATTCACATATTCTTACAACAAATATAACACAGCCAACCCCAACTCAAACACCCAACTCGAATAACGATAAACGCCCTAAGACTCGAATCCCCCCATCTTATTATCCTGCACCATATACTATATAAAAAATGAATTTCTCGAATCCTCAGATTTTGCCACTAAGGAGTAATAATACCAGTGGTAAGAACTCAACGGCTTTGCGGGTAACTTGCCAGACTTTTAGTACTGGTGGTAAAGCGGATAACTCAAATTTAACGGGTGGGTATTTGTGGTTTGGGGTGAGGAAGGAAGGAGGTGGTTCTGGTGATATGGATGTGTAATTTTATTATTGTTGATTTGAAGTAAGTAGCTTGACATTCTCACTTTTTCTCGAGAATTGGGAGGGAAAAGTAGATTCTAAAAGGATGAATGGAGTTTATAATCTTTTATCTCTTTGTAGTCTTATAATAGAGTGAAATAATTATGAGGATCACTTCGTTAGCTTTAATACTAGATCAACCGCCTAAAAGGGATAATATTAAGTTGAGGGCCTAGCGTGAAATTTTTATATAATGTAATTACCTAATTAAACGAGCTTTTTGTCACGGTAATCTCTACATCTCGGGTGTTATCTAAGAAAGCATTAGAAGTTAGAAAATCAGATAATGAATGTAGAATATTAAATAGTTTATTTTGAGACGTAGTAAAAAGGAATGTTCAATTGTTAGAAACACATACTTGGCTTTCTTACCAGCATATACACTAGTATATTCGTACTTATAATTACGTAGTAGATCCCCTTTCCATAGACTCTCAAATAATATTGTTAGTATCACTCTTGGTGATAGCACACGCATGGTGGTAGCGATCAATAAACGTAGGGTATGGGTTGCACTTATTATTATTGACGTGTGTAGGTCGAAAGACCTATATCCTATATAGACGTGATATGCGCTAGGGCTAGTGCATAGTCACGTCTCAAATTCACGCATGCCGCAACAAATATATCTAATGTAGTAATAATGTACCGTGACACTTCATTCATTTCCAATTAAGACAAAGACTATATATGTAAGAGAGGTAAAAGGGGAGTATATTATTAATTATATAGTCTAGAAGTTTATAGAAGCGAATCTATATGAGAATGCAAGTGCGTATGTACTAGCACATATGCTAAAGAAGCACTAGCGCCGCCAAGAGAGTCACACAAGTGTATCCATCTAACAAAAAGCTAGTCCACTAAGCGAATTTGTAAATGCGCACAGGGATTAAGCTAGTAATGTTTCATATAAGTGTATGGACTGAGGCGACACTAATAGGGAAGATGAATGGAATGGAACTCGTTGATTAAAAATCGACAATGTAGAGGAGTAGAGAAGTAGGGTATTATAGATTCTCTGACTCGGAGTTACTTGGGGATTTCATTATATATTTCTGGAATTAGATCAGGTGTTCTTAACTCCTCACTTTCATTCAAATTCAAACCCCTTTCCATCTCGTCTAATGAGGACCCGGACCACTCCACTAATCATGAATATATTGCGCTTGCTTGGATCTAAAAGCATGTAAAAGCAAGCTAAACTTTTGTAGTATATCAAGAGAAGAGGAAATGGAAATTGAATGGAAAGGCTTTTATGGATACTACTAATGCTACTGGATAGTTCCTTTTGAATTCTATAGGGACTCGGAGATTTCTCATGGATCGACGAATAGGTTGGATTATAGTGGATGTCAATTGAGATAATACAATTTTCCACATAATTCTGCTAGGCAAAGTTGGTTATTTGAATCACTGATACATTTTGAGCATTTGATCAATATCATAAGAAAAAATGATGACATTTTTTGGTTTTTAATGTTATAAGCTCTGGATCCTAGAAAAACAAAACCCCAAAGCTCCAGTTATATAATGAAAAGTTAAGAGTGCTGACCGTAGTAAGGTTTTAGACAAGAACAATCTCTTGCATCTCTACATCCGAATAAAATAGTTTGGCTCTATTCTTGTCTTCCTTACGAAATAGCCAACTCCGAAGAACGTCTATACGCTCATAACATGATGGGTGGTCTTTTGACTTTTGTAAAACAAGTGACCATTGATAGCGGCCACTATTACTATAACCAACCAACAAACACCAAATATCTGCTGTAAGATCCAGCTTCCACTGATCGTCATGATATTCCAGGTATGGGTTTGGGTATCGGGCATTTTTAAGATGAGGCATGACACTTAGATTATAACTCTTAGAAATACCATCGAATTGAGCCGAGACTTTTCGAACTTTGCATTTTATCTCGAGAATTCCATCGGTAGCCCACCCGAAAGGGCTGTTTGGGGTGACAGGCTTACAAGAAACCTTTTGGACTTTAATTTCCGGGACAAAGTCAGATAATTCAGAAGGATCATATGAGATATAGAAGCCATCGAAAGCAGCCGAGGTCCAAGACCAAGAGGGAGGGCGAGAATCAGAAGTATTATTGGTCGATATAGTCCTAAGCTCGGGGTCGATGCATGAAAACAACAAACCACGGACCAAATCGTGTTCCCAGATTCCTGCAAAGTATAAACCTAGATTCTTTCTTGATAAGGTATCAAATGCTTCCGTAAAGCCAGCAAGGGCCGCCATACGATCCGAAAGATACGTTATTTGTAGCGCAGTGAACCAAGAAACAATTTTGAGCCATTGTTCACCTCGTTGTTCTGTAGAAGATGAACTTTCGGAGTAAACATATTCTTTCAAGCCATTCACTAGGCTACTCTTACAGCATTCGCGCTGATTTTCGGATTTACATTCCATGATGAGTTCTTCACAATGGAAATGCAAAGTTCGTGGAGAAAGAAATCTTTCCTGGAAGGCCCATGCTCGTGTTAGGAGTGGTGAGTTTTCCTGAACTCTTTTATATGCGGCCCTATGATCAAGTGATAATTGATCTTCACCTAACCATAGCTGAGGACGTAGAATTGCTGTTGGATATTTATCACAGGAAATATCGACGTCTTCGACAGAAAAGGTGATCGGGCTCTGTTGGGAATAATGACGCATTTGTGTCCATCGGTCAAGGAATAAACCTTTCTGGGGATTAATGCCAGCAGTAGCAGCAATGGTAAGATATGAATTGGAGTATACCTTACCCATCTTTACAGACTCATTTTCCCAATCCTCTCGATCACCTTGCAAGATACAGAGTGCATCGATCCACAAATAGCGTATTTTCAATGCTTTTGTCAAGATAATAGCATCTTGAAATGTTTTCGGCAAGACACCCCAAGGTATTCCATTAATATGATCTTGCAGGTTCCCCTTTGTAGTTTTAAGTGTATTCTCAATATTTCCCCAGCAATAACTTAAAGAAATGTATTGATCGACGTGTTTATTGGTGACAAATAATTTAATCTTTGAATTTGAGGATGGGTCTCCAAGATCTAGCACTCTCGTTGGAAGGGTAGAGTATTCTGGAACTTTGCAGCTTTTATGTTTTTGTGAATTGCATTTCAGAATCCACTTATCAACACATTTAATGACATGATCCGTGTCAAATCTGCTATGAATTCCAACGCCATTCAAATAGGGTGAGTAAGCACCATCTGCAGCGGCAAAGAATTTTAGTGGAAATCAACCATATAAGTCGAGTTTTTAGCTAACCATTTGAGAAGACGATATCCAGATTTACGTAGTAGGCATTCATGAGATATAAGCAAATATCGCAGCCCTCTCCCCTAAAACTTGGACTGATTGACATGTATCCAATAGCAGGTAAACTGAAAGTGGAGTCTGCTTGATGATATTCACAGACTGTGCGAAGGAATTTCTCAATACCTCGAGATATCAAAGTACACATAGGACATCCTTTTGATGCAGCTTTCTGAACATCCGGGAGTTTGATCTCTCTCGGGAAAAAGGATGAATATTTGGTACAGGATGCTGAATACACAGTTTCGCAAAGTGAACAGAGGTGATGACGAAAAGAAACAAGGGTGAATAATCGTCGAGAGATACAGCCTCTTATACCAGATGATTGACTCATGTACATGATTTGATATCACAGGTAACTGGTTTCTGATGCCTTTTGTTTTTGTCCGATGGAAATGAGATGTAAGAAATGCGAGGCTGGGGTTGTGAAGTGGGGTTTGGCTATATACAGCCCTTGTTGGTCACCTGACAGATCCAAAAGTCCCAATCCCAATATCATCATGCAAACGCGGAGAGACTGGTAATAATGGATTCATACCCCTGATACCCCTGTTCCCTATGCTGATTATTTTCAGGCCATGTCAGATTCCAGAAATTTTGAATGGTCGAGATTATAAGCCTTTTCAAGGTATATACTCTGCAACCATTATAATTTGTCGGACTTTGCCAACAAACACCCTGTAGATTGGTGCCCAAAGAGGCGTGGCAATTATGCTTGCAGCCACTCCCCAATCAGGGTTAGGGCAGACTTCAAATCTCAAAATCCCAAAGCCGATACGCTTGCTAAGCTTTATGTGGACCTCAATTATTTACCCGCTGTTGCCACGCTTAGTCTCATCATTCATGTTTAAGAATACCCGTGGACAGAGAAGGTAAGCCCCAGCCATCCCTTCAAAATGTGGCCGCTACAAGTAGCTCTCTGTTTCCGGATTTATCCGCTGGCCTCAATACACGTGTAATACTTTGTTGTCAACTCATCTTATTATTCACATGAAAATGTATCGATGAAGGATCAATGGGCAAGCATTGCGAGCTCTATTGCGAGCTCTATGCTTTTTCATGTGACTTTAGTTGTCACTCCAATGATTACCTTTTGTGCTATGAACTTTCCCATTCCCTCCCACAAGTGTTGAGGAGGGGTCCGATATTGCAATCTAACAAAGCACTTTCATGTTATATGTCATTGATGGTCAATAAGTTGATATCGAACTGGAGATGATAAAGTTTGAGGGTTTTGTACATAGCTGAGGCTGTTTATCGCACCATTATGGAGTGGCTCTCTTGTGTCTAAGAGACAGCCTGCGCTGTGTTGCCATTACTTTAGCGGGCTTTGTTAGAGTCTAAAGAATTTGCACGATGAATCTCTGTTTGCCAGAAAGTTGAAAGCTCAAGCATGAGAAAAAAGCCATCATTCATTTATTGACAATCATCATGTCTTTGTGGGTATGAAACTAATTGATGAAGCTCCTTTGCATACTTTTCATCCTTTCATGCAATAACTTCAGTTCCTAGGGTTATCATGTGTATATAAATTCGTGAGTTTCTACTTTTTTTTTAGAAAAATTTCAAACTCAATCCAAATGCGAAAAGGATCCGCAACGAACATCGAAATCAAGATGGCGGAACCCAGTGAAAACGGGTCGTCCTCCCAAGGCAAGGGCCCTGATGATTTGATCAGCAGAAAGGAATTTGACGAAGCAAAGGTCGCCCATATCGAAGAACAATCAAAGCAGATCGAAGTTCTAGAGACATCAATCAAAGAATGGGCCAAAAGATCTTTCGATCATCTCCAACACAACCTGAATATTTTGGGAGACCGAGAATCCAAACTATCACTCGAAATTGATGCTGCGATAGACAACCTCAAACAAAGACTAGAGAGCATGGAGAAGTTAACGGGACGTGCGGGGGACGATCAATTGGAATTCCAACTTCGGGAGTTGGAAAAGATATCCGGGGGCGATGAACAAACTTCGCAACAGCAATATTCGGTGCGGGGGATAAGAGAGTTTATGGTAGCGAGGGATAGGGTGATTAAAGGGTTGAAGACGAGGTTGGAGGTTGAGAGGGAGGAGAGGAAGAACGCGGATGCTCTTCAGAGGGAGAAGGAGGATGAGTTGGAGGCTGTGAAGTGGGAGTTGGGGGTCTTGAAGCAGGAGAAAGATAAATGGGAAAAATGTTTAGAAGATGAGAAGGATACGGTAGAGGAGTTGCAGAGTAAGTTGGATGATTGTTATGCGGATATGAAACGTTTCTTCGACGCAAAGGGAAGATCTGGAGATAGAAGGCCTTAGTGGTCGATGTTCAATAGATGAGCTGTCGGGGCTGGGAGATTAATTTAATCACTGTGAGCTCCAGGCTCTCTTTAGAGGATTGGCCGAATGCAGTTACATAATCAATCCAGTTTTTCGTTGCGGGATAATGAACAATGCAATTAATATGGCTGAGTGAGAGAATCAAAGATGCTGCCATTGATGTTTTATACATGGATAATGGTGGTTTGGCTAGTTATATCTGCAAGATGTTCCGTTCCCTTGTAACGAAGTTATAACATATGAAAGATTCTTTTCACATATTTCTAAAGAATCTCAGAATTACTCTTTTTTGTTGTTATTGTGTATCGAGCTAGTGTATGTATAATGTATTTTATATCAACACTCTTCCATTGGTCATCATCCTCTTCTTCCCACCAACTAGCCTTTCTTGAAGCACACCAGAATTGAAAAGACCCAGATTACACCCCAACTCTCCACAAAGCTTAGCATCAATATCTTTCGGACCATCGAGCTGAAGCAAGCGATTTGCATGACGGCAAGCCTTTGTCAAATATGTCTGAACCCAAAACACTTACCCAAAATGATTATCCATCACAAGGGTTCGATATGCTGAATAGTTCTAATGGGCAGTCACGAAATATTTTGAATGCCATGGACGCAGAATCGTAACTTAATCCACACTCTCCTCCTCCAGCAACCGAGACTACCATTCCGACTTTGCCTGCGATACAAACTATGAGCGACGAAACTTATCTAACTCGCCTACGTTATAGATTTATCAAATCTGAAGTCAAGCGTCGCCAAGATCCAGTCTCGACCGGAGTATTCAAAGATAATATGAAAGTGACCCGCAAAACATGCAGATTGAACAGCTCATGCTTGAATTAATCGCCAAAAATTGGGCAGTATCGGCACATTGGAGGAGAAGGGTTAGTGCTATGCATCGGTGCCACGTCACTGAAGGGCTTAAAAGTGATAAGCTGTTCACTAAGTTGAAGAAAGATGTGGTAAATTTACTAAAGGGTATGGAGCATATGAAAGAATACTGGGAGAGCAGCGCAAAAGAGATCGAAGTTTCAGACAAGGACTTGAAGGAGGTTAATAAAAGGAAAGACGAAATGTTGGAGAAGTTGGAAGATATTAAGAAGGAGGGTTGTCATTGAAAAAGGGCGGGGGTAGGAGGATAAGAGGGTAGAATGGTAGAATAAGAAAGATAGGGCTTAAAGCTTTATCTTCATCTTTCTTATTCTACCATTCTACTCTTCTACCTCCCTGCCCTTCCTGCCATTCTACCCTTCTACCCTTCTACCCTTCTACCCTTCTACCCTTCTACCCTTCTACCCTTCTACCCTTCTACCCTTCTACCCTTCTACCCTTCTACCCTTCTACCCTTCTACCCTTCTACCCTTCTACCCTTCTACCCTTCTACCCTTCTACCCTTCTACCCTTCTACCCTTCTACCCTTCTACCCTTCTACCCTTCTACCCTTCTACCCTTCTACCCTTCCTATTCTCCTCCTCTCCTGCCCTTCCTGCCCTTCCTGCTCTCTTACTAGCTTCTCCCACCAGATTCAGTAGTAGCTTTTCCCATCCTATTCGGATGGGAAACGCTAGTAAGAGGGCGGGAAGGTTGGTACAAGCTTTAGCTGTACATCTTTTATTTTAGGGCCGAATCGGTTGTATAATTAAATATTCATTTAAACTGAGGCCCGTTGTCAGGAACCAATATGGCAGGTACGACTAGAGCTTCCGGTGGGCCTATATAAAGCTCAAGATCATAGTTTTAATAATAATCAACCTCTCTACCCCTACATCAAGAAACATCCCCTCACCGTGTTAGTGACGCCGGGCATCATTTTATCACATACCAAATTAGTTGGTTAGTGCAAGGGCTTTTGATTTAAAACTGTAGGAGTGAATTATTAGTACTTTACAATATAATATTAAATAAGCCACTCTCTATCAGTTAGCAAAGTCTCCCCAACCTTTGAATCTATGGTTCAGTGGTTAGGGAACCCGACTCTGTTAATTACAACACGGACTTATTGAAAAGTGAGGGTGTTGGGACCAATGATGATTATGTCCATCCATCATACCCGGATCTACTCAGATGGCCGCACTAGTTCACTCGCGGTGTTCTCTGATTTAGATAGAGGAAGCATGTTGATGCGAGATTTAGGTTTTGCTGTTTTGCTTCTTCAACTGAGAATGGTGGTGGTGGTTCTTGTTGATTCTCGTTTCTTTTTGTGGGACTCGAGTGAATATCATTATTGTCGGTTCCCAATTTTCTAGCCGGTGGATGTGGTGGAAACCTACAAAGCTTCTTTCTTGATTGGTAAGAAGGATAAAATACAGTTGATTAATTGCTAACGAAATAGGGGTTACATGATTGAAATTGCCCATTAGTGGGTGATAGATATGGTTTGTGATTTGGGGCAGGTGTGCTTGCAAAATGCTTTGGTGGTGGTAGGCTTGCTAGATAGACAACAACATGTAACCTCACATTTGATCATCATCAAAGATGACCTCGACCAGAAGCCATGACCCATCTGTGACTGTTGAGGCTAAGAGATATTGGCAAAGTGGTCTTTTTTATTCAAGCTGGTTAAGCAATAAACTCACGCTTTCAAAACGCTAAAAATATACAGACGTAAACTACCTACACAAACGTAAGCTTAATTATAAAATCGATTTCGGTTGAAGGGATTCAATCTGCAATAAAATAGTGTTCTTCATTTAATTCCTTTTTACTTTTTTTTATTCTTCTACCCTGCTACTCTCCTACCCCTACTCTCCTGCTTATTCGAGTTGTTCGAGGACCTATTCGGTTTGGAAAAGCTAGTCAGGAAAGTAGAAGGGTAGAAGGGTATAAAGGAATGGCAGAAAGGGCAGAAAGGGCAGGAAGGACAGGAAGGACAGGAAGGGCAGAGGTAGGAGCGTAGGAGGAGAGGCTAGAAGGGTAGGAGGGCAGGGGGTAAAAGGGAAGGAAAGCAGGAGAGTAGGAAGGGTAGGGCTTAAAGCTTTTTGTATATATTTCATTTTCAACCCGAATTAGTTCTATATTTAAGATTTTCAATGAAACTCACGTCCGCCTAGCCCACACCCGCATATTTTTAGAGTTTGGGGAGCATGAGTTTATTACTTTCCTTCAAGCTGCGTGGAATCTTTCCAGGCGCCAATCGCTCAACATTCCAAACTTCTTTCCATAGCCATATCAATCTTAAAATTCCATTATAACGAAATCGTAACACGTTACCAAGTATCAAAATCATCATAAAATGTCTCAAACAACACCCAACGACCCAACAAATCCTCTCCACCAGTCCCAAACACCACCGGTCAATATAATCACACTACCCGTCATTGGAAACGTACCACCCGTCATTGGAAACGCACCACCCATCAATGGAAACGGAAACGCACCACCCGTCAACGGAAACGGAAACGCACCACCCCTCAACGGAAACGGAAACGCAGCACCCATCAATGGAAACGGAAACGCAGCACCCATCAATGGAAACGGAAACGCAGCACCCGTCAACGGAAACGGAAACGCAGCACCCGCCAATGGAAACCATCTCCCCGTCCAGCCTCCAGCACCGCGCAGCAACGACAACATCCTCCTCCACCGCCCAAGCCATTTTCCCTTCGATGTCCACAGTCAACGGATATTTATCCGCAACCCGCGCATTCTCCCGCGCGAGCTCCACCTCAATCAATACGGTCGGCCTGAGGTAATGCACGAGCCAGGCGAGTACCCCACCAACCAAGAGATGGAGCGATGGAAAGCGGACGTCATCGATCAGATCCAGCTCGTCACACGGTTCATTCAAGCGGGCCTTGAACCGGGTCGTTATGTCGAAGAGTACATTGAGGAGTTTTTGGGATGGAGGAACACTCTTTGTATCGAGTTGGAACGGGTGGTGGAGTTGATTGAATATCTGGAAGATGTTCTTCTTATAGAAGAAGGTCCGCTTACAGAAGCTGAGATAGAAGATTTGCAGGTAGAGGGCTCTGGGATGGATGGACCCCAGTAGAACAGTGAAGTTGATGGTTACAGTACTCCCGGTGTAAATCGGGATTGAGCTGACTCGCTTCGCTTCGCTTTATCGTACTTTTGATGCGTTAGAACGGGTAGAAGATTGAAAAGAATATCTGCAGGACTTCTTTAAGATGAGAGACTTTGAGAGGGAATGTGTGGAGAGCAAGTGAGAGACAGTCACCACACTGTGATTCTGTAACTTTCATGCTTCTTGTTGGAGTTTGAAGTTAAACTGGGATGGGACTTGTATTCGTTAACTTTGAAATGCATGTACTTCAAGGAATAAATAGTCTTCTCCTCGACTCTTTTGGTGGTGATATGAAGAAGCTAGTGATATTTATGTTACACCGGCTCATGACTAAAGTCTCATACCACAAGAAGCTTACGAAAACAAAGAAAGAAAACTCGAAAGGGACAGACGCAGAAGACTCCACCCATAAAAATAGACTTCCCCTTTTCAAAGTTCTCATCCCCAGAGTTCCCACCCAAGTTAGATTTCTGAGACCGTGAGCACAGCCTTTCCGAAATTCCTACCTTCCAACATCCCCACAAATCCATCTGCAGACCTCTCAATTCCTTTCGTGACATTCATTTTCACTGTTATCTCCTCATTCTTGATCCACTGGGACATATTCTTCATCCATTCTTCTTTATACTTGGGTCCCATATCGGGATCGGAGACAATGAAGCCACGAATGCGGAGGCGTTTGGAGACGACTAGTCCCATGTTCTTGATGCCATATTGTTCGGATGGAGGGAGCGAAGTCTGCGATATGCTACCGCATGATACTGTGATTTGTTAGTATAATCCTTTATCATAGTTAGTATATAAAACATACTGATCCTCCCTCCAGTTTTCATAGCTCCCAGCGCAGCATCTAAAGTTTCACCCCCGACATTATCATAATAAACGTCCACACCTTCTAACCCCAGCTTCTTCAAACTGTTCTTCAATCCTTCCGCTGGACTATCTTTCTTATAATTAAATCCCCCGTCAAACTTTAATTGATCAATAATAAAGTCGAGCTTCACATCAGTCCCAACACTTCCAATAACAATCATTCCCTCTCTTTTAGCCAACTGTCCAACGATTTGTCCTACGGCACCAGAAGCCGCACTAATAAATATCACCTCATTAAATTTAGGGCGGCCAATCTCATAAAGTGAGGAGTAGGCAGTCAAGCCACTCATACCCAACGCACCCAGAAACAATTTAGGATCCAAGTCTTGTGGATTTTCCAACGTATCAAACCCCCCTTGATCAAGACTCTTCATCGCTTTCTCCTTATCCACAAGCACGTAGTGTGAAAAGTCTGTGTTCCCAACAATCACATCACCTGGCTTGAACCGCTCAATTGAAGACAAAACAACCGTGGAAATGGCATTATTATTAATAGGAGAACCAAGTGTGTAACTAGCAATATATGACGAGCTAACCTTGGGATCGCGCATTCGACCGCGTTGGTAAGGGTCATAGGATATATAATTTGTTTTCAGAAGGAGAGACTTATCTTCTGGGAGGACGGTGGTATCAATTTCGGCACCTTGGAGTTTGAGGTGTTCGCCTGGGATAGGAAGGCCGGTGGGATAGGCGGCGAGGATTAAAGAAATGTTTGGGGCCATTCTATTGTATCTCAGCATGGATCGACGACGTTGGTTCAATTGAACGTCTCTGTATTGTTGGCAACTGTCAACGGGTTTGTAAGTAGAATAGTTGCGAGCCGGTTCGCCAAAAAGAGAGTCAAAAGACATCGGGAAGAGGTTACGCCTAAACTTAAACTTGATTTTATATGTGTAATCAAATTAAAAGGCGGGGTCATTTCATGCTTGGACCATGGACAGTGAGACAGCAGGATATCACAAATCAACCCCCGTTATTGAATTATTCATCATTGCCTAGGATTAATGTGGAAGGTGTGAGCAGGACGTAGCCAATTCGGGTAGATTCAAGATGGTATACTAATCAGGAAGAATTCCTCCATTCTAGATTTAGCTCTAGCTCTAGAACTAGAACCAGAATGCACGCACCGCATAAGATAGCTTACCTGCATTTATTTATTAAACTTGAAGACCTTGGGAGTCAGTGGTAGAATTTCTTGCTTCGCGGATGTTACCAATCCAGCCGATGAGGGGTTGACGTTAGATATGTGGTAGTCAACCTCGGTTGGGTAAATGTAGAATAATCATCATCACGTGATATAAATGTCTCAGTTTCTTGGAATCCTTGGAACCCTTGGAGTTTTGAGGACATGGAGATGAAATTCATAGGAGCAAAATGGTATAACATCGTATCCACACAAATTCGAGGTTATAACAATCAGCCCAGCCACCTATATGTAGGATAATCAGTAATCACGCAAAAGAAAAATGCCCGCGGGAACTATTTTAACTTGCCACCATGCTCAGGAATGCAAAATTGTGTACTGATCAATTAACCTTTAAAACTTTACATCATTTATTGTTACACCTCTCACCATCATCTCCTCGCATCCATCTTCTTCCTTATACTCCCAATATCTATTATGGCTCATAACAACATAACATCCTTTACTTACTCGGTGACTCGAAGGACTTCCCATACGTCCCTGCCATTCGAAACTGTAATATCCAATCTCTACCGCTCGATTGGGCAATCCACCGCTTTGAAATGGCCGTCCATCGCCGCAAACATCACGTCGTATGATGAAACCTCCAAGGAACAATTCATCAAAGAAGTCGAGGCGGCGGTTGGACCCGAGGGATTCATGAATTTTGGTGTATGTTTGCCCCAACCATCTCCATCTGCTTCTGATAGCTTGGCTCGGCAAGATATAATCCCAGAAGTATTGATAAGAGTGAGAAAAGGAATGAGAGATTGACAATAAGAAGGAATTAAACCACGGCTACTGGCTTCCACTATTCAACATCGACTCTGATCCGCAACTTGGACTTAGACGTATTTTACTCGGCAACCCACTAATAGCCATTACCATGCTTTCTCAATCCATCAAATCTCTCAATGCAGGGCTTTTCGTACCCGTGGAGATTCTGATTCGTGAGTTACCAGACGGAGAAGGAACGGAAATTGTATGGCAAGTCCCTAGTACCATGATTGCTGCCGTAGACGAAGGCAATAAGGGGTTGTTAGCTGCGGCAAAGGTTTTAGATACGAAGTTGGAAGGGTTGGTGAATGTTATCAGCGGTAGTGCCTAAGAGACAGGGAGGGATGGTTGATATGATTGATGAATATGGGCCAATATAAGAGATTGTATAGTGTGAAATAAAATTCCAACCGTCAGAAAGTTGAAGCCTACTCGGATAGCCCATTTACCTGCACCAAGGATATATCCATGAGACGGGGATTTTCCGAAGTAAATAATGAGGATAGGACACTGGACCAATCGGTTTTCTCTAAATCATATATACGCAGCGTAATCCATAAGACTAAAACCAGAGGCGCTTGAAATTATTTTCATTCACATTTCGTTACGCTTAATGACCTCAACCTGCCACAATTCTGGGACCAGGTTAAAAAAGTTGAATCTAGATATACATACACCAATCCCAGCTATGCAAACGAGTCCAGTATGAAGTCCGGGTGTCCTACACGAAATTAAAGGTAGGAGAATACATGCGACCAAAGCCTTCTCGTGGCTGGACGGATAGAGTAGAGTTTGTGTAGTTTTGTTGGAGGGGTCGACCAACGTAAGGTATTATTTTCATTGCGGGGTAGAGTCGAGGTATTATGCGACAGCTGGGAAACCAGTTTGACCGGACTCGGATGGCGGAGGTGGGGGAGGTAGCTATTTGAAAGTTAGATTGGGAGGGGCGGAGATTAGAGAAGGGAATGCATACCTCTAATTTAGTATTCCCTGCCATCATTCTTTGGAACCCAATTCCAACACCTTCGATGACACCCAAAAGAACCGCACAACCTATCGCCGAGTTTCTTGCTGCTTTTGCACCACCACGAATAGCCAAAGCACCACCAGTAAAGAATCCTGCAATAACTAATCTTGTGTCAGTATATCTTTTCGCTGATAAGAGATCTGCCAGCTCGCAACTCAACAAGTTGTAAATTTCGATTGAAGAACATACTAGCATTATAAGGATCCTCCTTCTTCCTCAACCCTTTGACAGCACAATCGAACGTCGAGAAAAGTCCACCCCAAACACCAAAGTTTCCTCCGAGTACAGGAGCTCGTGCCTTGATGGCTGTGAGTGCGCCGATCCTTCTTTCACCGTAAGGTGAGTTTCGAAAGCCTTTAACACCGTGCCATACTGCTCCTCCAATTGCCTATAGAAAAATATTGTCAGCATTCCCCTCATATGAACTTTGGACTTGAAGACTTCGCGGGAACTCTATCCATTCTCCAACAGAGTCAAAGTAAATCTTGCGATCACGTACCCCCATACAAAAGGCTCCTCCAAAATCGTTCAATGCCACCCAAGGACATGGATCTCGTGTGTGATCCATTTCGTATGATTTTGCAACCGGCTTTTCTCTTTTGTCTTCCTCTTCGATGTCCCAACTATGAAAACCTCGATATCCTAAAGTTGTCGCAGATAAAGGGTAGGTTCAAGAGACTGGCAATGATATATTATAGGAACGTCTGCGACGAAATGGACGTCTAAGTGGTATTTATTCTGGTTGCTTGATATTCGACACTTTTTTTAATGGATGGCGATATGATGATGGTTACTAAAATTCCTAGTGTTGAAAATGAATCGGTGTCGGTGGAACGTTATTCCGAAACACGTGCCTTCTCACGCTTTTGTTTTTTATCAAGTTTTCAAGTGTTGCGATTTACAACTTATGGTGTCTGATATATTGCTACATGCACCATGGAATGATCTGGATGCTCTTGATATCTTCATAAAATCAAAGCTTTAGTTCAGACTTATATTTCAATACCGAATACCAAACTTTAAACGCGAAACTAAGGTTCCACTTTGATAAGTTGCTCGATCATGGGTTACTTCAATTCCATTACAAAATGAACTCTTACCAGATGTCGAATCTCTCTCTGTATTAGGCGCTTTCATCTTACTATCAGTCGGAAGCACAACAGGTTATGGTCTTTCGGCCTTTTGAAGGAACAAAGCCTCCAAGTGGTAGTTGCTAGAAGAATGTTGCTGGGCATGATCAAACAAGTCACTAGATTTTGAGGTGCCAAAGCCAACTGCCATAGGATAATGACCCTATTTCTGTGGTATTTCTATCTCTTGCTTCCATGGTTTGGACAAACCCAAAGGCTACATTGCAACATAAAGAGGTTATCCAATCATGTTATCTGGCTGGCAAGTGTCTTCTCTTACGATTTTCTACTCTCCTCCCTCTCCTAGATGTGAAAGAATTGTAGTACAGAGATACAAAGATAACAGTGGTGGTAACAAAGTGTTCAAAGCTACTGGAGGTTTTTCTTGCATGTTGTGGCAACCTGCACGATTGTCAGAGAAAGCCACTTGGATCAAAGTCGTGATAGATGTAAAAAGATTTCTTCAATCGCCTAGAAACGATAGCCCATGGCTTTGTACGTTGCTCCAATAAGGAGATTTGGGGTATATATCCTTCAGCTTTACCCAGAGAAGAAGAATGGTTTCCTCCAACTTGCAGCAACTCTGGCATCCACAGAAAATTGATCAATTGGTCGGTTTTGGTAAATCTTCACTTAACACGAATCCACCAGTTAGGCAAAACTCGGAGCGTGCCCATAACTTGCAGTCATGGCGCAAAGCTCGGTATTCGGGCCAGCTAAGTTCGACGGAGTGGGCTCCAACCAAGATTCCCAGCTCCCCGTGATCCCGATTAAGCTTCCACATGAAATCTGGCAAGGAAGGCAATCCAATGGTGTTGCTACAGGTGAAATTGCGACTTTGGTACCACCAGGTTCGCATTGGGTTAACAGGCTGGTCAGCGGGGCGATTGACATGATGGAAGAGAGCATCGAAAGATCTTTTACCAACGACAACAGCACTCGCCACACTGCAGTTTCGCTCAAGACAGACGGCCACGATGTAATATTTCAACATCTTGGCAACTTTGATAGTTCTGAAGAAGCCCTAGATCTTTCACTCGGAACGGGTTGGGACCAGTTTCGTTCTATTTCACAAGATACAGTAACTTTGGGAACAACTCCTCGAAGTTTGCCTGTTCACGCCTTAGCGATGTTTACAGAGCGTCACCCAAATATCAGATATATTATCTATGCCATTTTCAAATTGGAACACACTTTGCCACCGAATACTACCAGGGTATCCCTTTTCCCGGCAACACCGGATGAAACAGTTATGCTTATCATGAGTTGGTATTGTCCGGTGGATGATAAGGGAATGAATGAGGAAGTTTCGAATCTTATGGGTCAACCCATGGGCGTTGTCATACCTGATGCAACCACGGCGTTCATTTCTAGGCCTTACAACACCTATATGGCCCGCGCAGAGCTAATTTGATTGGGGTCACTTTCGATGGAGTGGTGGGTGATATTGATTCTCGATTCAAGCAACAGGACATAATTAGTTAACATTGAATGCGAACGAGTAGCATCAATGACACTGTTAACATAACCTGCTTGTGCTGCCTTGTGACTAAAGATGACTTGACTTAATAATTTTGATATCTTATCATCTGTGCAGAATTGTGCTTCAGCCTTCAGTGCTTCATTAACATATCATTTCCTTGCATCCCTTCATTGACAACTTATCAAGATAGATTTGTAAAGGTGCCTAGCCGAGACCTCACCACCCATTTCCCCTTTCCCTTATTACCTTCAAGGAAACTGTGATTGATACCTCGGGTCCCATCACGTCCTCACATACCTCAAAGATACCGAGTGCCAACCTTCTTTTACCGAGTGAGTGCCCCTATCTCCCGAAGTTGTTCCACGTCTCGTGGCGACACAAAAACAAAAAGGCAACCACACCCACAGCACCTTCCCCATCCATCAGACTTCCATCAACCTGCACTCCTACCTTCCTCGCATACCCAAACCTAATGCAAAGAGGAACAAATAAAAGAATAAGTTGATCCCATCCAACAAATGCAGCAAACACTTGTGGTTTGCGAACGATGATTCCGAGGACGCACGAAACCATCTTGCCGAGGAAAATTGTTCAAAAAAATGAGGGCATCAGGGGACATTGTGGGGAAAGAAAATTAAGACATGGCAGACGCAAAACAAAAATATAAGATCCGTGGGCAATGAGAATATACAAAGGCAAATTGGTTCAAAGTCCACTCGTCTAGTGGTACTAATGATTAAAAAAATAGAAGTCATTTACTTGTAACAGAGTATTTGATTTGAATTCGCTAGCGGATAATGATAATCAAAACTAATAACTCCCGTGTTATGTCTCTGAATTTGAACCAATGGTGGGTAGCGGGGGGAGTGGGCACAATGACGTACACTGTTAAGGCCGCGGGGCCAGACAGTGGAACATTTTGTCCCCGCTACCCCTAGTTTCCCCAGATTCCCGTCGTGTTTTTGCCATGACCCTCTGCCACTAATAGCCAACAGCCCACATGATGTCTCTCTGAGAACCAGAACGCCCCACATATCTTGTTCTGCTCTGTTCTGTTACTTCTTTCCGTGTTTGTCATAATTGACGAAGGGAGCATGGGAATCGCAAAATATATAGGGAATGTCACTTGGACATTAAATATCATATTTTCCCGATTTTTCTTTTTGGGTATGGAATTTGGGGGGGAGGGCTTTGTTTCTCTTGTTTGGATTTTTTGGGAATTTTTTCCATGTGTTTTGGGGAGGAGAGGGGGTTGTTGAGAGCTCTTGCCTTTTTCTGATGAGCTGCGTTTGTTTCATGAGGATGTGAGGATGTGGTTTGCTTGGACTCCTGTAGTACTAGTATTCGTAGTCTTGGATGGGCATTGCCTTGACCTGTTTTTCATAATAATAATCACTACAATTATCAGTACTCCTAAATACAGATTCAATTCCAAAGTAATGATGGCTTCTCCTCTTCTCCTTTTTGGCCAATCAATGAAGTCACATTACGGAGACTTATCTCATCATAATCACGAAATTATATTACACTACAAGATGAATAAGGTTATCCCGTATGCATTCCCATTCCCATAATCCCCATTATATATTCGAATATCCTCTATCTCTGTCTATATCCATCAGTGAACCAGAGACCTTAAATTAACATAGAATTCTGAGTCTATAGATAAAGTTTCATTGTTTAGTACCCTAACTTTAGTTACATATTATATTACTATAATATCAATCTCCTTCTAGCGTTACATCATTAAGATATTCATTACCGATTCCATCAGATATGTAGAGCTACATACCTAGCTATATATTAAAGAACTTGATGACATATATACATATACATGTAAATGTTACCTAGTATTTATATTAATTACTGACAGAGATAACGACTCGGAATTTCTAATTTTTAATTTTGGCTAGGACTTCATCGTATCACCTCAAGCTCAAGGAAGGTTTTACCTACGTACGAGTTATCACTCAATTCTTGTTGATTTTAATATAGAGGTAGGTAGATTGGTAGGTAAAGGTAACTGACTGATTGATGATCACTAACTGGTATATTTGTAGATAGATATGTATCTAGAACTTGAATTTGTAATGTCGAGTATCTTACCATTAGATGTACCCCAAGTAATACATACCTACATACATACATATACCCCCTACCAGGGTCTCTCAAGTTTAACTTGAAATTGATCTTTTAATAAATGCTTATATTCAAGTTACTACCTATTGAATTCCAAACCACTATCAGCCATTATCAACCGCTATCTAATAGATATAGAATCTTATATTCCTTATCTTAGACAGTGTTCTATTTAGTATACTACCGTACAACGGTGGCGTGTATTGAGGATCTCATACAATATATTGTACGTATAAAAAGCGAATTACACTATTTGCATAGGTATTATTTAATACGGGTATTTAGAAGGATATATTGAAATATTAAAAAAATATTGAAATTCTTATGCTGCATTATCGATTTTTAAAGCTATTCCTATTTAAAGCTATTCCCATTTAAAACTATTCTCATTTGAAGCTATTTCCATTTAAAGCTATTCCCATTTTTGAAGTTATTCCCATTTTTCGATCAATCCCTTGCAATATTATCGATTAATCTCTTGCAATATTATAAATTAATATTGCAAAGGATTGATCGAAAAATGGAAATAGCTTTAAATAGGAATAACTTCAAAAATCGATAATACAATATAGAAATTTCAGTAAATTAAAAAACTGCATATACTACATTAATAGTGTTGATATACAATAGTTCTATATACACTAGCTTAGTCATCGAGCTAAGTTATATGGAATCTCCGATTCCATAGAACTTAGCTCGTTAGTATACAATAATATAATGATTAATAAATAGGAACTTTGTATTTATATATTTTATTAGTGGTATTTTGTATTATGATAATATTGAATATTTTTAATAATATAGAATTTAATATTATATATTTAGATATGTATTAAAAATGTAGAATTTATTATTATACAGATCTGTATACGGATGTTAAGATAGAAAATGCAAGGAATCAACTAGGTCAATAATGGCTTTAAGACTTTTTATTACTTTCTAAATAAAATTCCTATTATTTTTTAAATAGTTGATGGTATATCGTTAATTATTATTTAAATAATAATATTCTATTTAATATAGGGCTTTACAAGTTTTCAAAGCCCCTTCGCTTAATTATATAAATCCGTTTTGTATATATTAATATTTTATAAATTAAATATTATACTAGAGATTTACTATTAATTAATATTAAATATTGATAATTATTAATATATTAGCTTTAAGTTTAAATTTTATATCCAAATATTTTTTTTGTTTTTATTACTTTTTAATTTATAATAAAGTTTTTTTTTTTAAGGTATTTTATTTAAAAAACCTTATTTGTTAAAATTTATTATCTATATATATTAAGGTATTTTTTTGGTTTATATTTTTACAATTATTTTTTTATATAGATAACAATTTTTAGGTAATAATTTATTTTTATTGGTTTGGGGTTTATATTACTAATAAAATATTAATTTTAAATAAAATGTATTTTGATATTATATATTTGTATTACCCTATTTTTTTTAATTTATTAAAGATTTTATGAATATCTAATAAATATTAATTAAACATTAAAAGTTATTTTAATAATTTTATTTTTAAAGTTTTTATATTTAAAATTTCTTTTTTAATATAAAAAAACAAAAGCTTTATTAATTTTTTTGTTAAATAATTAAACTTTATATTTTTTATTATTTAAAATATTTATATTTTTTTTATTTTTATAATTTAAAATTCAAATTTTCAATTTTTATTAATATTATTTTTTATACCTTTTTATACTTTTTTTTTAATTAGTTTTTTTATTAGTATTATGGCTTTTTTTGTTTTTTTTGTAATAATTATTTAATATTTTATAAATATTTTTATAACTTTTATTAAACTCATTTGTCTTTATTATACAAAATTAATCAATTTCTACAAAACTGAAAAAATATTAAAAAAAAATAATATTATAAATTAGAAATGTTTATTTTTTAATAGTTTTTTATTATTATATAACAAATATATTTATAAAAAAAAATTTTACAGTTTATTATTTAAACAATTTTATTTTAATATTAATTAATTGTTTTATTATTAATAGAAATATAATAATATAAAGCTAAAATCTATTAAAAAATAAAAAATATAAAACCACCTCGTTTTTTATTAAAAGAAATATACTTCAATTATTTTTATTACAATTCGCAAAACAAAATGCATCGGTTTAGTGTATAAACCCTATAATATTAAAAAAGCTATTATAATTATAATATTTACTTTTTTTAATATAAATATAATTTTAATAAATTTATTAAATATTTATTAATATTTTATAGATTACCCTTTATCTATTTATCAATTATTGGTTAATATATATAAATATATTTTTTATTTTTAATTAAGAAAATCGAAAATATAAATATTGAAAATACATTAAGTTTTGATTTGGATAATAAAGGTTTATCGAAAAAAAAAACAAAAACCTTTATTTTAATTGTTTTTTCTATTTCTCCTACTTCTACAAAAAAAAGAAAAAAAAAGATTATTATAAAAAATAAAAAAAAAGTTACCCCAAAAAATAATATTTTTATTTAAAACGCTTTTTTTTATTTTTTAAAAAAAGTTTAGGTTTTTAAAAAATTAAATTTCAAATTGTCTTACAACAAAAATCGATAAAAGGATAATTTTTTCGAACTAAAATCTTTAAAAATTAAATCTCCTAAATCCTCTTAATCATTTTTAAGGCTTTTTAGCTTTTAAATTATTTGCTTTATTTTAGTTTTTTATAGTTTTTTAAATATTAAATGATTAATATACATTTTTTTTTTTTTTAAAATATAAAATTTATAAATTTTTTTGGAATATTATTTTCAATTTTTTTTTGTTTTTTAATTTTAATTTTTTTAATAATATAAATGCAAATACAAATAAAAATATTATTATTTAATAAATAATTGATTTTTAATATATATTAAAAATTAATTGTTTTTTTTTAAAATTTTAGTTTTTCAATTTTGTTTTATTTTTTAACAAAAACTTATTATCAAATATTTATTTCTCATTATTGATTAATAATAATTCCCTATCTAAATCTTACATCTCTCATAAATTTTAACAATATATTATTAAAAAAAATTAATATATATACAATTTGTTTTATTAATCTTTGAAATCCTTTTTTAATAATAGCTTAAATATTATTAGCAAAAATAATTTTCTTTTGTTTAAAATTATTAAACAATAATAAAAAAAATGCGAAATTTTTTAATAATTTAGTAATAAAAATAAATGAATTTTTTTTTTATACTTTTTTTTTTATAAATATAGCTCTATTATTAATTAATTAGTAACCTCTAACTTTTAATTATTGGATTTTATAATAATATATAAATCTTTATAATTATTCCGATTTATAATACCTTTGTAATAATATATAAATTATTTAAGATTATTTTTATTTATAATATCTCCGTAATAATATATAAATTATTTGAGATTATTCTTATTTATAATATTTCCATAATAATATATAAATTATTTAAAATTATTCTTATTCATAATATTTTACTTATTTTTATTAGTATTATATTAACAATACTTTTTTATTAAAATAATTATTTAGAATTATATCCAAATTTTGAAAATTCTTCCCTGATTTTTATATATTTTTTAATAAGGCATAATTTTTTTATTAAACTAAATATTATATTTCTTTTTCTTTTTTTTAATATGTTAAGATTTTTTTTATTTCGTATTCTAATCCTTTTTTTATTTTTTTAAGTAATAATGAATTAGCAATATCCTTTTTTTTATATTATAATTCTAATAAAAAAATATAAAATATATTATATATTTTATAAATAAAAAATAATTTTAATTTATATAATTATTTATTTAAAATAATATTAATAATTATAAATAACCCTATAAATCGTTTTAAAAATTTTTTTTTAGATCTTAATTATTTAATATTCTTTATATTAAATATTACCAAATTACCAATATTAAATTATTAATATCCCATTAAAATATTCCCTTAAATTTTTTTTATAATTATTTTTTACCAAAATTCCTTAAGTTTTTTTTATTTTTTTATTAAGATTTCGATTTTCTTATAAATTGTTAATACCTTCCCCTTTATATCAATATTTTTACCAATATAATTAAATATAGGTTAAAAACCATATATTGCTTTAAATAAAGTTTTTTTTATTACATTATACCAACTAACATTATATATAAATTCTACTAAAAATAATAGTAATACCCAATTATCTTACCTTCAATTCGAATAATATATAATATAGTATATAAGATTTTAATTTTATCGCTTAATTTGCCTATCAGTCTAAAAATAGAATATTATTAATAACTTTTAATAAATATAAAGATAAAATATTAGGCTTCCTTAGAAGTAATTCGCAAATTACAGTCCTCTATTTAAAATAATATTTTTTAATATACCAAAATTTTTAAATATATATGCAAATAATATTTCTATTAATTCAAATAAATTAATAGTTTTTATAATAAATATATATTTTATTAGTTTTATAAACCTATCAATTATTATAAAAACTATGTTATAAATATATTTTTCAATTTTTAAAAAAAATAAATTTATAATAAAATCTATAATTATCTTTTTTCAAAATCTTATAAAAAAAAAGAATATTTTTAATTTATTATATAATTAATAATATTTTATTATTAAATATTAATATATTATATAAATCTTAATATATTCTTTAATATTTTTTTTTATATTTTATTAAAAATATTTTTTTTTTAATATTTTTAATATTTTTTTTATATCCTAATATTTTTTTATTAAATTATTATAATAAACCTTTAAAATCTTTATTTTTATAACAAAATCCGGTAATACAAAAATAATCTTATTATAAATAATTATTTTTTTAATATTTATTTATTATAATAAAATATCTTTAATAAATTTTTATTTTTATTTAATATATTTTTTATTTTTATAAATTTATTATATTTTTATAATTATAATAAAATATTCTTTATAAATTTTAATATAATATTTAATATTATTTTGTTTTTAATTATAATATTAATTATTTAATAAAATATTAATTATTTATAATTAATCTTTATTAATAATTTTTTTAGGCTATAAAAAAATAAATAATTTTTTTTTTTTTAAAAAAGATTTATAATATTTTATAAAAATAATTATTTTATATTTAAATAATAATATATTTTAATTAAAATTATTATATTTTTTAATTTATTTTTTAATATTAAAAATATTTTATTATTATTTTTTGAATTATCAAAATAATTCAATTATTTTAATAATTTATTTATTGGATTTAATTTTTTGATTTTATATTTAATTTTAAAATTGTATATAATAAATATTTTGATTTATTTAATTTGTTTATTATTTAATTTTTTCTTAATTATAAAATATTAAAAACTATTATAATTTATTTTTATAATAATAATATAATAATTATTTATAATATAATATTATTATTTATAAAATATAATATATATTATTAATAATTTTTGATTATAAATTATATAATATTATTTTATGGAATTTAATTTTTTAAAATAAAATATTATAGAATACTATCACAATAATTCTTTTAAATTAGATTTTTTTTTAAATAATTGAAAAAATATATATTTTAAAACAAATTCTAATATATTTATTTTAATTATTATTTTAAAATTTAATTAAAAATATTATAATATCAATATAATAATAAATATTATTTTTAATATTTTAAAAAATATTTATACCTTTATATTTTATATAAAAATATTTATAATTTTTCCCTTTTTAATTTTTTTAAATAATATTATTATTTTATTAATTATTTTCGAATATTTTTTAATAAATTATTAATAAAAATTTGCAAAATTTAAAAAAAACTTAAATTTTTCTTAAAATATTAAAAATAGGTTATTTAATAATAATTTTAATTTTATTAAATTTTATAATAATATTATTGTTTAATATTATAAATCTTAGAAATTCGATTTTTTTATTATTAAATATATATTTTTTAAATTTCATATAAAATTTATAAATAATTAATTTTTTAAGTATTTAACAAATATTA
>JANPYM010000017.1:108658-269145 GCA_025890175.1 Ciborinia camelliae
ATTGAATTTTGGGATTTTTTAGGTGGGGGGGGAGGGGGGGGGGGAGGATAGAAACATAGAAGGTAAAAAGATAAAAATGCCCACTCCCTCCCTTCCTTCCTTTCTTGATCTCTAAAAACTACAATAAAAACTAAAAATTCCCTTCCCTCATACAACAAGTAAAGATAAGCAAGCAAAGAGAGATAATAGTAATCATAAACTGAAGCCTTCAAGTTGTATCTTATTTCATATATATTTCATCTATCTTCTCTCTGCTTTTCTCTGCTTTTCTCTATATACCATATCTCTCCAACTAATCTCAAAGCCATATATCATGTCCATATCTCATCTGTATCTGCATCTATATACTCGCATCTATCCATCCGTCCATTATCATCTAATCCAATCCAATGGATCCCATCGCACTCATCTCGATCCGTCCATTATCTACATCTCAACGCATCCATCGAAAAAGATATTCGTCGCTCCATCCATCACGTACGTATACTAGTAGAGACCAAAGTCACTAGACTCTTAAAAAACATCCACCCATGCATGCATGCATAATGCATATGATAAACCAGTGTGCCCCCTCCGATAATAATGAGGATAACAACCACCCACCCGATTACTTCTGGATAAAGATATCATATATGTATATGCATATGCATCCAAAAGAAAAGAAGAAAGAAACGCTCGCTTGCTTGCTTAATGCTCGTCGAAGAATGAAGGAATTCCCCCCATTCAATCTAGAATCTAGACTCTAGAAAGTAGAAGTCAAGAATTTAGATACGAATTTTCCTCATCAAACCCTTCTTTCCCTTCATAGTCCTTCGACTTCTCTCTTCCTTCTGCACACCTCTCTTAGTATGAATAACCTCCTCATCAGGCACGACCTCTTGACCCCCAAACTCACTTCCCGGGCCGAAATCCGGTTCGCCACCCAAGGTACCAAAGATATCTCCGATGTAATTAGTAGCATTAACACCGTGTTTGAAAGTCGTGCTCCAGCCATCGAGAACTCCCTTGATGACTTCGGTACCCGCAAGATAGATGTTTTGGACGGCGGGCTCGAAACCTCCTTGGTGGGAATACAAGAGGTTGAATTCCGATGAGGCACCAGGGTATGGACGATCAAAATCAGAGGCGGTACGCATGATGATGATGCGGGAGAAATCGACGAGGTTGAAGAGAGCGGCGCGGACGAGAGCAGAGAGGGTGGCGTTGTCTTCTTGTGCTGTCATGCAGTAGACTCCCGATCCGTTGGTGAGGAGCGTCGTGGTATTTTCAAATGCTTCTCCGAGGAGGGTACCCGAGAAGTAGACATCCGAAGTAGCGGTATCGCACGTGATGACCGTGGGAGCGTGGGTGGCGGCTTTATATAAGTTGACTTCGCCGGCGGTGCCATTGTATAAAGCACGGTAGGCGATGGAAGTCTCGGAATCGTTCAAGGTTGCCTTTTTGGCGAATCCGACGGCCAAGTCTCGGAGTGGTTCGCTGACTTCAAATACTTCGGTTCCGTAGATGTTTCCGGGGTATTGACCTGGGGCCTCGGAACCTTGGGGGAAGTATCCGGTGGTGAAGTTGTCGGGTTTGTCTCGGGCGTCGAATTCGTATTGGAGAGCTACTTGGATGGTGTATTTGGAGAATGCTACATCACCGAGGGTACCGTGTTTTGGGTTGATACCGGCGATTCCACCAACGAGGAAGTAGGTTGATTTAAGATCGAAGGCGGAAGAGAGGGTTAAAGCAGTGATGGTTGAGGCGGCGTTGATTTCGGATTCACCAGTGGTGAGTTGACAGACGGAACCATCGGCGAGACAATGAGCTTGTGGGAAGAGAGGAGAGAAACCGGGAACGGTGATGTTCTTTGCGAGGAGGTTTCCAATTGAACCAGTGGTATTGGAGTTTTCATACCAAATATCCGCTTCAGGCGAGAACTACAAATTTGGTCAGACAATATTCATACATAAAACATAATCGTCGCAACTTTTCAGACGAGAGCTGTTAAGGAAAGTTCGGATGTGAGGATAGATGAGATGATATGGCAAAAATCACATACCATGGAAATGATGAAAACCTTAGGTTTTACGACATCCACCTTAGAATGGTGAGCATTCTTCTTCTCCAAATTGGACATTGGGAGTCCATATGGTTTAGCTGCAGCAGCAGTAACAGATCCAACACCTGCCAAGAGGCTGAGAAGAGCCGAAGTACGCATTTTCGATTAAGACCCGAGGGATTATGAAGAAATGGTCGTGAAGAAAAGTTTATTAGAGGAGTAGTTCGGTCTTGTCTTGCCGGGGAATCGATGAGGAAGAGAAGATCTTTGGATAAGAATACACAAAAGATCTATCTATCTAGTATCTACCCAAGGAAGTATGTATTGGAAGAGAGGTTATAGGAAAGGTAAGGAAAAAAAGAAAGAAAAGAAACTTCTGCACCTCGAGGTTCTGGAAGCTTAATATATTCATTCCATCTTCCATCGTACCTGCAGTGAATTCCTTGGTACCAGAAAAGTAAATGTAAATGTCGATGACCAGGCCTATTCCCCATAAAATCTCCTCAAAAAGATCACACTTTTCGGATAACTAGGTCCTATTCACGCATATCTCCCCCCCTGTTTTTGATCCCTTCCTTGGTTCATCCAATAGTAAGCTCATTCCGTTGAGAAAAAAAGTTGACCGATTCGGATTGACCGTTAAGTTGATCTTTTTGATCTTCCCTTCCTTGCAGATAGCTTCAGGGGTAGATAATAGCTAGCTGCTAGATAGGTAAGGTAGATATGTACCGTAGATAGGTATGAGTAAGTAGTCTGTCTTGGTACTGTACCGGCAAGGTAGATATGGAGTAATAACAAACCAAACCCCACCCATCAATCGGATTTCTCATACAGTTGTATGATAAGATATGATACATTGATACAGCTCCGTATTAAATAATATATATCAAGATACCGGTACCGATACATGATACATGATACATCATACAGTATTGAACATCTACGCGTCCTGTACCAAATATCCATTCCATTCCCCGTCTTCTTCTTTCTTTCCCAAAAACCCCATACCTACATTCATCCCATCAATCAAAAGCCCGATAGGTATCGTCAGATTCGTCACTAATGTTGGGTTTATATCGGCACTATGCTTCCCTTATCGGAGTGCATTGCATAGGGAGTACGAACCCATCAAGACGGCATAAACATAAGCATAGGTAGGCATACATACCTACCTGCATGCACATAAGCCTTGGAATCTTACCATACCATAATACCATCTGCATATGCATATGTATATGTACCTCGTTCCTCCACAAGTTGCAACCTTCCATAATACAGGATATTCTCCATAATCATCGAATCAAGTCTTTGGCGTAATACCAGACCGAGTACCGGGTAAAAAGGTCGTTTAACATGTTATCATCGTGCCAAAACAGATAGAAAGCAATTGATTGTATGGTTAATTCCAGTACTCCGTAGACACTGGACAGTGGACAATGGAGTAAGTAATTTCCATTGTCAATAATGTCAATATCAATACCTATCACGATATCGATAAGAGAAATAAATCCCAAATCCCTCGTCCGGAGTCCCGACCATGGAAAGAAAAAATGGATCTTTTTCGCTACAGACTACTCAGTACAGTACACTAAAATTTGGTTCCTGGCTACTGTAGTCTGTAGGTAAGGTAATAAGTTAGTAATAAGTAACATATCATTTCCTATTCGAGACAAGAGAAAGTTCGATACACAAAATAAATAAACAAATGAAAGATTTTTGATTCTTGATTCCTGATCGATCGAAATATTGAATTCTTTTCTTAAATTTCGTTTTTTTGTGTCGTTTTCATTTCCATATCTAGACCTCTTCATCCCCCTTACATTCATTCATTCATCTACAAACCTACCTAGATACTCACTCATACAGTACATATGATCCCATCGACCATTATCTGACATCGAAATCGAAGTATAGGATAAACCTCGGAGAGCTCCGCCCGCCCCTCAAGTTCCGCAGCTCAAGACCCGGCTCTCAGCGCCCACCCATAAAAGATAAGGAAGGGTAGGGTACTAGGTAGGGACCGTAAGGTAAAAGAACCCCCTGTCAATCACCTTGTCATCAGTTACTCCATTTCTCAATAGGGGGAAAGAGGAACGTAGAGCTGGATTCCATCGAGTCTTGAAGTGAGTCTTGATGGAGTTATAACTTATCCTGTGATTCCTGTCAGCATACTTTCTTGGGGTTGTAATGATATAAAATATTCATGGTAATCAGATTCATGCTTCAAGTTTCTCCCCTATACTAATTACAGATGTCAGAGGTATTATATGGTCTCATTGGTATATATATCAGATGAACGATGGTATGGATGGTATGTATATCAGATGAACCATTGCATCGGAAAAGCATCAGCATCAGCATTTGAATGAATTGAGTCCGTTACCTACCGACCTACCGATAGTCATCTATCAAGTAAGATATAGACCTAATATATACAACATCTACCCCTTATACAAAAGAATACCTACAAATTTCATTCTCCTCTGCTCTACTCTGCTCTCCAGAAACCGATCAATTCCAAAACCATATATACCAGAGCATCCATCAAAGCATCCGTTATACAATACAATACCACACCACACCAAATTCGCAGAACCGTGACCGGAAAAACATGCTGAGTACATACTCGTAATATTTACTCAAGATGTGATGTTACGACTTACTTACTCAATACTGGGGTGAGTAATCATATGTACTCCGTACCTATCTATCCATAGGTACTGTAACCGATCTAAATAAAATTCCAAATATATTTCCTCGTGGGTGGTACTGTAGCTACCTAGCTATCCGAATCCGATATTCGTACTGAAAATAAAATACAAATTCATCATATTATTAATTGATTGATTGATTGATTTGATTAGTTTCGTCTCGGGGAAGTCTCTAGGCTTTCAATCCAATCCAATTCAATGTCTCAATTCCCAATTCTGGAACATTAACATATTCAAAATAAAAACGCGAGATTTTTTTTTGATTTGGCTTGATTTGATTGACGGATAGATTGATTGAAATGTTGATTATAGTTAATCATAATAGTACATAATGACTATAAACCTCAGATACTACCGGCCCTGTACTTGATAAAATAACAATCCATCCATCATGAAATAAATGAGTTTGGTTTGGCAGGCAAAATTTTTAAGCGCTCAGGGGTCAGGGGTCAGGAACATGAATATTTCATCTCATCCATCGTTCGTTATCAAAATCAAATCAATCCCAACACCATCACCATTACATCATATCCAATCTCCAAGATTCAAAAGAAAGAAATCTCTCTCGAGTCTCGACTCTCGAATCTCGATAGCTATCATTAAATCTCCCTACAGTAGTATGAGGCTTGAACATCTAATGTGGAGCCAGATATTATAATTTATTACAGGATTTATATTACCCGGGAGGCCCAGGAGGCGCGGATAAATTCTCCTATCACGCCAGCCAGCCAGCCAGCCAGCCAGCCACGATTTATGGTTCAACTCTATTCGATTTGATTTATCACGATATGTCGCGGTATGATTACCCGAACCTTTTATAACATACCATCCTTTCCTTTCCTTTCCTATCCCGTCCCGTCCTGTCATGAAAACGAAGGACGAGATGACACGAGGTGAAGATTACTTGTATGAGGGAGGAGAGTTATTCATTTAGCCAAGACCCCAACGTAATCCAACCTAATTCTTCCAAGTTGGTTGCAGTGGTCATCGATATTTACCTAGTGGTTGATCATCGTGAATCGTGATGAATGTGATGAATGTGAAAGATCGAGAGATAGAGAGAGAGAGAGAGAGTTGATTTGGTGCTTCTTTCTTTTTCTTTCCTTTCCCTTTTCTTGGGTATTCTTTTACTGGTATAGTTGGATGGATAGATAGACGGATGGATGGATGTATATATCTTACAAGTACACTATATTCGCTAGATACTTACAGTAAGGTAAGACTACTAGGTAACCTTACGTCTCTTATTCCAAGTCCTAGGGATATTTTGATGGATAGCACTATCGAGTACGATAGATGATGGCGGGATATTTATAACTTGAAGATATATCCACTCGAGTTGAGTGGATTTGATTTATAAGAGATGGATGGGGATAGAGTGAGATAAATTGTTCCCATTTTTCTACTGTATATCTTCATTCGCCTGTCCTTTTACTCTTTGCTCGAAGCCAAGCAAAGCAAGACAGTCTCTCGTCGCCGTGGCTGTCGTCATACTAATCTCATTTCGAGATCCTCTGGCATCGTCACGAATATTCAATGTGATGTGATGCCTGGTTTTCTCTCACTATATGCATGCATGCATACCATACTATACCACGATAGCAATGATAAAGTCAATAATGTACCAAGAAACTACTTGCCCAACAGAGATATATTATAATTTCCTATCATCCAGGAAATGAAAGAGGTAGGAAGGGAGGGGGAATACATATCTCGTTTCTTGCACTTGCAGTCAGTCGTGTTGTCTATTCTATTCTATACCAGCAGTACTTCTTTCGAAAGTTTTCGTCATTACTGTCCCTTTCAAGTTTCTAAATCCAAAAATTGATCGATGTTTTTATTGAGGATAAGAGTCACGTAAGGTTAGGTCACATGGTTAGCTAAGTAATCCACATTGGGAATGGGGCCATGGTTGCGAATTGCTCCCACAAAAGTGCTTGTTTTGAGATTACTTCGCCTCAATGGCCAATCTATTAGGCGCAAAAGATTTGCTTTTAGAGGTGATATATCAAGGCGACCGGTTTTGCAATATGCCTACGCTGTTGTGAACGTTGTGTTACCACTCAAGCGTCGTACTGTGATACATCACAAGATCACCCCATAGCCTCATTCAAATCTCGCTTGTTTCTTTTCTGTCAAGAACACACCAAGTTAACTGTGATAGCTGGTCGAAGAACTAAATCCACATTTGATCGCAATGCCTTTATGCACCAAGTGTAAAAGCTTCCGGACCTGGATCACTTCGAGAGAGGTTAGACAAGCCTCGATGCCAAATTCGATGTCGGACAGTCTCGTTGACTCATATAAATTGATTTGTACCCACCATGATCAGTTATCCAATCTCGAAAAGTCGGCTGCGAGTGGCCGTCAGCTTTGTGAGATGTTAGCCAAGTTTCTTTCAAAACGCTATCCCGGATGTCCCGCCACCCACCTATTTTCGACGGATAGACCGGACTTATATTTTAGGCTTCTTCCAAGAGGGAATGGAATGGTTTTATATGGGGGATTCTGTTTAGAGCTATATGTGCGCGGAGACGATCATGAAATTTGGCCTTCGACGTACCATCGAGACTCTGATCCACTATCATCGAATACTGTGGATATCGCAAAGCAATGGCTGAGCAGTGCACGGAAACGCATCCACAATGCCGCGATAGCTTAATCCAACATATGTTCCATCAAGGCTTACTGACGTCGGAATTCGTGATCCCAATGGCAACTTCACGGTGCCACGGCTGGTTGAAACGAAGGAAAGCTCAGGAGATCGACAGAATACCAAAATCGGGTCGCGGTACATAACCTTGAGTCACTGCTGGGGCGAATCCAAACATCTAGAAACGCATAAGCAAAACATTGATGAAATGAAAGTTGCAATCCCAGTCGAAAGTATGAACAGATGCTGTACGTGTCGCACGTGCTTTTCAGATGCGATATTTATGGATCGATTCTATTTGTATCATTCAAGACTCGGAGGATGATTGGAACGAAGAAGCTTCCAAAATGTGTTTCGTATATAGCAACACCGCTTTTAACATTGCAGCCGTGGCAGCAACAAATGGGGATGATGGGTTCCTATCGGATAGATTGGTTGTCAAACTTGGTCATGTGCTTCGTCCAGATGGGAAGACTATTGCGAGATCTTTGTGGATCCGACCGTGCCTTCGGAATACCTGTCATGAGCGGAAAGATATCAAGTTGTTGAGATTTTCACTGTTCCGCAGAGCTTGGGTCCTCCAGGAAAACATTCTAGCGGCTCGGACATTGGTTTTCTGTCCAGTTGGTATGCATTTCCGTTGTCGTGTAAAACAAAGGTCGGACCAAAATCCCTTTGATGATGTCAAACATCTTGGTGTCTTCAATGGTATGGAGCATGCTGTATTCCCCAATCTATTAATGAAAAGTGCAATTTGCTCGAAGTATGTTATGGATGTGTAGTATCGACTATTGGCTACATATTCTTCCAAGGAAATGTCGTCCAGAAGGGACAAACTTCCAGTGATCGGAGGACTGGCCTTTCAGATTGGAACTGTCACGGGAGGCAAATATTTGGCGGGTCTTTGGGAGAAAGACTTTCCTCAAGCGCTTTGTTGGACAACTTTCAAAACTGCCCCAAACCTTTCACGGTTACTTTCGCTCCACACACACAGACTGCTCCTTCAAGGGTAGTGATATCTCCTCCTATCGATTCTTGAAAAAGGCGATCTTGCTCGTCAGAGGATGAAGTTTGAGGGCTGGTGAAGACAGAATGTAGATTAATCGATGATGGTAAAGGTATGATTTAGGTTAATCGTTGCAGGCGCAGTTATGAGCACCGGAGAAACCATTAGCTGTTTAAACAATCTTTAGGATATGGAAAGTGGGAGGATAGTGTCTAGTTTGAATGTTTAATTGCCGGTAGTTGTTTGAATTCATCAACAGTTATAGCCTCTATCACTCACATCGAAAGTATTAGTAATGCATACAAGTCAAAGAGTCACTATAAGACAAAAATGTTACGCTGCATGAGAAGTGATGCGGAATTTTGACATCTGGATTTTAGGAAACGATAGCTATGATGCTGTCGAATTTAAGCCCATGATCTTATCAAATATTCCTCATTTGTCGAAATCCTCCATCCCTCTATCCATCTTATCACCTCACCCCCACCAGTAAATATCGAAATAGAACCTTAATGTTACAAGTCGTAAGCTGACCCAACCCTCTCCGCCTTCCCCCCCGCTCCATAAATAGCACCTCCAACTCATATCCGACTATTGAGTAGTACGTAGTGCAGCTAGTACGCATACCTCTGGTAAGGCGGGGCCGGATCGGGGATAGACTGGATAGATTGATGAGTGTTCGATCTGGAGGGGCTGTTCAATCTGGAGAGGCTATTCGATCTGGAAAGGCCATCTCTCTGAACAGAGGCTTCAGGGACCCTCAAGGTGACTTGGGTAAAATCGTTGCGAGTGGAGTTCGAACTTTGATACGCAGGAGGAAGGTTGTTGGGATTTTGATGCATGGGATCATCAGACACGTTGCCGTAGACCATAACTCGATCCAGAGTTGCTATGACGGGTGTGTTACTCGCGGGGAGAAAGTTTAACTCGGAGGCTCTCCCCATGTGAACGTTAGGTTGTCCATATAGCATGCGTTGGAGGCGCTTTGAGATCCACAACACGATCCATACAGTACCAAGAAATATAAATTTCAGAATATCATAAACAATACATCCTATAAGATAAATAATAGAAAGAACGATATAGATGATCCATATTATCGGATCGAAATCATCCATCGCTATTTAACGCAGTGTGGTGTTTGCTGATGGATGGGTCCAAATCGGGCAGGGATAAGAAGGGATTCGTGGAGAGTTGGTGTAGTGATCTTAAGTTTGTGTTTGTGTCTGGAGATGATGGCATGGATTGAATATCGTTCGGGAGTATCAACACTTGTGAAAATCTCATTTCTTGAGAATTGTGTTGAGCTTGAGGAACAGAGAAATCGTAGTGGGGATTGTGGTGTCTTGAGCACTTTTGGGCAGTTGCCGAATTCCTAAGGTGTGAGTCAATATCTCAGTTCAAAATTTGCTGCAGACATTGAAATTATCTAATGCTGTGAGTTGTGGTGGTGGATTTTGATTATGACTCGCAGGTATCTTCATATAGGCCGTACTGGGGGGGTAAAGCGTATAGAACTTCAATCTGTATGTATAATCTCTCTTGTCATTCGATAAAGCTATGAAGAGGTTGATCTCTTATATAGAGGTCGATGCCGTATTAGAATGCCTAGTATGTTCTAGTACGTTCGTACGCTAGTAGCTCGTACGGTTCGTACGGCTAGTCACATGATTATACCGACAATATCCTTCGTTCCTTCATTCATCCTATCAACCAAATATTCGCCCACCAACAAAAGCAACGAGATAGAACCCTATTCTCACAAATCATAAGTTGGCAAGATTCCCCCTCCCTCGCCCCTTGGCCTCCGTCGAATAGCACCCCGATTATAAATCCCATACGCGACTATTGAGTAGTAGAGCTACTACTGTTGGTAAGGCGGAGGCGGTTCAAGTACAGAGCTAAGATTATTCTCTCCGGAAGTACCATCGCTCTGAGCAGAGCCTTGATGAGCTGTCGCAGCGAGTTCGGTAGGATTATTGATATCAGTCGTGTGAGGGTAGCTCAAAACTTGATATGCAGGAGGAGGGTTCGAAATTTGATCCGCCGAATTTTCAGATATAGCGCCGCATGCCATAACTCCATCCGGAGCTGCTGTTACCGGCGTGTTGCTCGTGAGGAGAGGATTTGACTCGGAGGCTCCATCAATCTGATCGTCAGGTCGTTCACCTCGTATTGCGCGAAAGCAGTATTGGAAGTCCTGGTAGATCCATAACACGGTATCTTTAATAGTACAGTATATGGCTTCCACGATAAACCAAACCGCGAGTACAGTGCCGAAAACAATTGAAATAATTAAATAGAGGCCCAATCCTATCAGTTCTGGGCCACACATCGCTCCTTAACTCAGTGTGATGTTTGCTGATGAATGGATTCAACCGAGAAGAGAGGAGTTCGTGGAGAGTTGGTGCAATGATTTCAAGGCCGAGTTTGCGTCTGTTGAATGTTTTTCTGGAGTATCAAGGCTTGCAAAACTTTTATAACTTGAAAGTTTGTTGAACTTAAGAAGGGAGAAATCGTAGTAGAGACAGTGGCGTCTTTTAATACAGTTTTGGACACTTGCCGTATTCCAAAGGCAAAGGTCGAATACCTATCGAAATTGTGATTCAATAACCCAATTCAATATCCAAAGCAAAATTCAACCGTATCATTGTGCGTTTGCTTGGTATAATGATACGACACCCTCACATCGTCAGCTTGAATGCTAATCCTTATGTAGATCCAATCTAATATGACCTTGATATTATAATTATTTTGTATGAATTATTTTGTATGAATTATTATTTGTGTCTTTCTATGAAGATTAATAGGGTATCATCTTATAGCTACACAGATTTTCTGATCCAAAATTCATTATAAAGAACGTCTCTTTAAACCAATTCACTTACCAGATAAAAAAGACTCGAGGTATTATATAAGCTAAGGAGTTGTCAGATTCCAGGCTAATATCGAAGAATTTGCATCAGGCCATGGCTGTTTCGGTGAGGGGATATCATGACGCGCTGATGCAGTGGCAACAAATTTTCCATGCAGTCGATGAATATCGCAAGGTCACATAAGACATCATGATGGCAGAAGGAAGTTCACACAACACCTAGACTTCAATATTTGGATACATATTGAAGATAGGCATCAAAGCAAGCCCTATAGAATGTGCTATAAGTGAACAACCAGTAAGTCATAAGAATGAAAATCTCCAAATGTGGGTTTTGAGAGTCAATAAGGCAAGATTTTGGGGAACTCAGAAAGGTAAATAAAAGTCTCCTGTCCTATACGGGAATGCTGCTACTATGCAATATGTACCGTGTTATGCCAAGAAAAACAAGTACAATTGATTTTGCAAATAGTAGTTCATGCTTCACCATGCTAGCATATTGTAGATTGAACTGATTCCCAGAGGCGGTACGCAATCGATATCAAACTATCAAATATCTTTAACCCCAGTTCCTTCCGGACTACCTGCACCAAGTAAAGCTGATATCTCATCGGATTACTACATTTCTCATTATTTACGTCCAGAGGCTCTCAAAGTCATTGAAGTATGCGAGACGCTCAAATATATCATCCCCCTTTTCCGCAGGAACATGGCCGAAACCGCAACATCATTCTTGATCTTAGAGGTTTCAAGTTCCATCCTTCTCAAAGGCAGCCTCCTATCCAAGCAGTACCCAGTGATGAAAATGCGCATATGGAGCTTGCAACTCGAAATCGTAAGAGAAAGAAATCCATTATTGTTTTCTTGTTGCTAGTTTGACCATGGCTTCAAATGACTTACCGTATGCTTTATAGTCCTGACTTCCACAGGATAACCTCGTACCATAATAATACCTCCCATCACCCATCAGTATTTGTCTCTAGGGGTAGAAAGTTGATGAGAATCATTACTTACCGATGCATATATCAAACTCGTACTAGTTTTCTGAATTTCGTATCAGGAGGTGGTGTTGATTACAAACTTTTCTATGCAATTGTTTTACAGCGAAAAACAAATATTTGTGAAGCCTATGACCAAGTGGTAATTTGTATGTTGTAGGCTTAGAGTTACTTCTTTCATTGGTTGGTAAATATCTACGTAAAGAATCCCTACATAAATCACGAGAGATATTAAAATCACATAAACCAGCAAGATACATGCATTCAGTGACCAAACACATGTATCTAGAAAGATCAGATATCACTAAAAGTTTCTCTTTGCCCAGTGAAAGTTTTATCTTCAAACACCTTTCCAAATCATATTCCTAGAGATCCAGATGGCTGATTGTTGCGTATGCCAACTGACATCCAAATGCGTCCCATTTCGGAAGACATCAAGTTGAGAATAATTAGTCTTCATATACCACTGTCAGTTACAGTAATAAGAAAACCTCAACCAGAATTCCATCTTCTACTGCATATTTCGACCCAAATAATACCCTCCAATCACCCGCTTAATTTCCTCATAAGCCCCAATACAAACTTATTATCTTCTTCCTTAATCGTGACTCGATTCGCATGACTCGCACAAAGCTGTAGCACTAAAAGAATCCGAGTTAGTACATATGCCAAGTTAAATCCACGACTCGAATATCTCGAATCGAAATAAGGAATGAAAAGAAAAGAACCATACTGTGGAAATGTGCAACCAGAAATGCTTCTGCAGATTCTTGTAAGGCTTTAAGGGCATCCCATTTCCATTGCAAGTCCGAATGAAAACCAACCAATATCTCACGTACGAGACGCGTAAATGGTCTTCTTCCCAAGACGAGTTTGGAAAATCCATGATATTTGCGAATTGCGCGAAGAGCAGCGGCTTGAAAGATGAACAAGTTAATAGGTACTCAGTATCATAAGTGAATGACAGAAGGCTAAGAATACAATCATTCTCACATACCTCCAGGCTTGCAGGGTCCATATTTCTTAACCCTCCCAACTCTTCCACTGCCAATCTTTCTGTCAGTAACAGTAACTTTTGTAGCTTTACTAGAAGATGCTCTACCGGTAGATTTCTCCGGCTCCTTGATGCTTTCCATGCTTGAATTGTGTTTACACATAATTGACCATTTTCATGCGTTTGAAGACGGGAAGGTAGCTGAATAACGTTGTATTAGCTATGAACTTCCACTTTTTGTAAAAATAGGTTTCTATACCTACCTACATATCGGGGAAGTTTGCACCTATTGAAATGATTAATGTGCTGAGTGTTTGCGGTATTATTACGCTACTCTGAGTTCGTTTGTATATCTTAAAGGAGGTTGCGCGGGGATTCTGCCGATCCCTGTAGCGAGGCATGTTCTAGAGACCCTCCTATTTTATAGGAATCATCCATCTGGGAAGAACCGGCCAATTACCCTGTAAGCATGCGAGTTTAGTCTATCAGTCCCGATAAAAAGTAATCGGTGCATTATCGACTTCAAATACAGGGACCCCGTCACCAATCGTCCAATTATAAGCCATCGCCCGAAACCGCTACAAGTTTAACCCTTTCCCTGATTTTGACTGGTTCTTGATAAAGCTTATTTTGATAATAATAATCCCTAAAACGGTTCAATAATGATTATTCCCCTGGAAGGTAACCCTAAAGAGCATCGCTATATTGTATATACGTTCCGGTCACGGGTAACGAGATTTTTTCATATAAAATCCAAGGACTCGCAATCGTAATATATATGATGATAATCTTGTATCTTAATTGAAAATGAAAGAGAAGAATGAGAACGAGGGAGAAGATGTGGAGTTTCCACAGCCCGATGGATGGGAAAATATAATGGAAGTGCATGAAGATATAGACGAATCCGAAGAAGGGGGGGATCCGAGATATCAAATAAAGAAGTTCCATCGATTAAAGTTAAGGACATTAATATTAGGGCCATGAATTTAACACTGGACTATAACCAGGTACATATACTAAAAAAACATCGGCGATTACAATCCATGTATTACAAACTAGTATATGCAAATTTGAAGAGGCTCTTTAAATATGATTATATCATTAGGCCATCATGTCACGCGCGGGAATATCTTCATGGATTGCCTAGTGATCAGTTGTCGATAAATCTATAGATATCATAATGGAAAATTGAAATCGACAGGACGATATGGAATTTTCCCATATTAAACGGGTTACAAATCAGGCTACTATTCCGTATGAAAAATGATAAGAAAGGATAAGTGTCACCTTAACTACTAGCCATTTCAAACCTTTAATTAACATATATACACACATATAAAGAAAATATCTATATCCCAGGAAACCTCCTCACGAGATATTCAACCGACAACGGCGAACCGTGTGGAGAAATCACGCATCATGGAGATACTCGATACTCAGAGAACAACATGAAACATACATCTTCGCCATACTTTGACTTCGTGATGTATACATGATATCACTAAACCATAAAGCCAACAACTCTTCATCCTCGTTTTCAATCAAGAACCACGAACGAAGAATCATGAATCAAAGCCACCCAGCCCAAAGCCTACTTAAATTAAACCAGCCATCGTCCCAAATCCGAGTGCTCGTTGAACGCTCGTGAAACCAAGCTCCAAAGATAAAAAAAGCGACGAGAATAAAGAAGACGAGGAATGAAAATAGCAAAACCAAGCAGCTTAACCGTCCCCGTCAATCGACTCATGAATCCGGATCCGAAGTTTGGGAACTCACATCTGGGATTGTACATACATCTCGCAGGTATGAAAAACAATCAATCCAAAATAATACTCACCTCACAACCTACATTTCTCCCACCCCACACCTCACCCACTCCCCTATATTTCTCCCAATTCAACCTACCCTCCATCTCCACTCCCACCACCACTATCACCATAAAATCCCAATCCCAATCGCAATCTTCTATTTAAAATAAAAACCTACTATATCCTCCTTCTTCCGTATCCTTCCCCCCATTTTATCCTATTCTATCTGATCCTATTCCATTCTATTACCATTACTGTAAAATTCCAATCCCAATCCTAATCCCAATTCTTTATTTAAAAGAAAAACCCATTATATCTCTTTTCTCCACTTTTTTTCCTTTTCCTTTTGGGTTTTTCCCTTTATTTCATTCTATCCGATCCCATCCCATCCCATTCTATTCCATCTCATCCCATCCTATCCTATCCCTAGGAATCACGAAGACCTTATTTATTAAAAAGAAAAGCCCGACTCAGCCGATTATTTTCTTTCTCGCGTTTGATAATGTTTACATACCTAGGTAGGTAGGTATTGATTTGAAATTGAGCTGCTTTTTCTTGGCGAGTGGAGCTGCGGTAGAAGTAACTACCGATGTTCGAGGAGCAGTTGGTTAGTTAATGGTGCTGTGAATGCTACCGCATAATTAACTTAAAGTACCTATTGGTAAATGTCATGGCTCAGGGTATCGATCCCCTTTAAGACTCTTCTATGAATACCTTAGAATCACAAGTTGAGCACGAGGCCTGAAATAAAATCATCATATATTCTCATAAATTGACGTATCGCGCTATCCAACTCCCATATTTCACAGTTTATACAACATGACATGCAAGTTTCCCTTTCTAGGCATTCATCACCTCAATCTTTCAATCAATCTCCCCTCTCTGATCCGTCCCATCAAAAACCAAGCACAACTAGCCCAACACATGCCAAATCCAATCCAACTGTAAGCTGGCATCTTGAACCCCGTCATGATAGGTAACAAGAACGCAGCTCTTGGGACAAATAAGAAGCTGGTCGTAAGTGAACTAGTTGCCCTGGTCAATGCAATCGTGCACCAAAATACTGCCCATGATCCAGTGCCTCCACAAAGAACCATCAACCAATGAAAAAATACATCCATGAAATAGCAATTGCGATAGATGTTTCCGAGTTCGCCAGATAGAAGAAGAATAGGAATAAAGATGAGGATGGAGAGAAGGGATGTATAGTGGAGAAGACGCCAATACGCCCGGGTTTCTTCGCGAGACCCGGAGAAATCGGACGGGCCGTTGCTCGAAGTGAAAGCACCTATGAGGTCGCCTTGGGGAACCAGTTGAGCGACGAGAGTTTTATATGTACGTTGAATCTGAACAGGGTATAATGCGACAAAAATGGACGAAAAAACTCCGGCGACTATACTTTCCCATGGAGCACGAATACCTGCTTTCATCGTGCCGAGTAATAGAAAGAGGGTGGCGATCAAGGCTGATGAGATAGTGGATGCAGAGTGTTGCTGTTGTCCAAGAAGTGCCGTAAATAGTAGCGAAAATGGTACAATCCCAATTCTAGCCATGACATATATGGGTAATTGGGCGTATGCGAAAGAGATATTGCTCAATATAACTTTGACCACGAAAATGATGGCGAGAGGTAAGACTTGCCGTGCAACAGCCGTATCAAATTCGAACAATCCACCGCCAGCTATACCCCCAGAACTTGCAGATGATATTCTTCCAAATGTCGAAAGCACCCCTTCTTTCTTTCCATCCCCCCGGAAGCCAGGTGAATTCGAATTATATAAAGGTGTACTTGGCGCAACCGCACTCGACACGCCAGCCGTGATGCAGACTGGACTCGCCAATCTCGTAAGAAAGGCCGAAAGCCATATAAATCCATGGGTAATTAACAACTCGATAAAAGTTGTCGTCACAGGCCAGGGAAATTTATAAACTCCGGCTAATAAGATCATAAGCTTAGTATGTGAAGTATAATTTGCTTGGAGGTACCCACTCCAGAGAATTATCCTATTCATGATAGTAAGACCTATGCCACAACCTCCAAGCCACAGGACGAGAACCCCAATGTAGAACTGCCAGCCTCTTGTAGTATTAAAAAGGAATTGACCTAGTCCTCCACTGTAAAGCGCCCATCGCCAGCCTGTATATTTTGGTTCCTCTCCAGAGAGGAAAGGTCGCCTAGATGATGTGCCCCAATCCTCATATTCTTCATCACTTTCTGATGTGGGACCCGAACTGGCTCTAGGGCGATAAGGGGAAGGGCTTCGAGATATATTTATGAGGGGTATCGATGGATGAAGTTCGGATGAGGTCGTTGGATTTCGAGAAGGCATCTTGTCACCACTCTCCCCATCTGAATCCAAACTACTAATTGAATAACTTCTTCGACGATGTGACCGCGTTCGTGGTAGCGGGAGGTTTGAATTCGCGTTATTAATAAGGTATTGAAGGGCAGGTCGAAAAGGATTGGGAGTATCGGTGTTGCGAACTGAAAACATGATATTAATTAAGATATTAGATGGATAGGAGAGAACCGTGGCTGCATGCCTAGTAAATGATAAAGTGAGAACAGTATAAGTATATGTATAATATCATTTAAGATATCATAAAAGTTATACAATACAATGACAATATACTTAAAATTGCTTCATCGAGATAGTCGACTTATTTTATTGTGTACACATCCGTAAACATGACACGATCTCCTTTTTAATTGGAGTCGTCGTTGTTGTCATAACCGTACTTGTACTTAAGGGATTGAGAAATCTTATTGCTGACAATTTGGAAGGACAGGATAATAAGCTTGGATTAGATAATCACCTGCAATTGATGTTCAAATGTTGGATCCATCAATTGATCCTATTATAGCTCTGGAGACCCATGTCGTCGATCTATTTACCCCGGTCCTTGTAATTTTCGCCAGGTGTTGCCCTTTGCAACGGAAAATTGTTTCGCCAGTTTCCGGGATTCTCGTGATTCTCATTCGATCGCTGAGGTAATCCACAATTCTTCGAGATCTAATTGATATCTCACCATGCCACTTTCTCCCCTCCAATTCTTCTTCATTTCATTTCTCTTCCTTTAAATTCTGGATCAATGGCTTCAATATTACCAGGACTGCGTAAAGCAGCTCCCAGATTATCTAGGGACTTCTTTATATGTCGACAATGTTTAAAACAACCTCAGCCATTATTACGACAGACGAAATTCCCCGCCAAATCCATATCATCTCGCAACATTCGATTCAATAGCAATACTGCTACAATCACTGAATCTGCGAATGGAGTCTCTCCACTCAGCTCATTGGCTGATTCATTGAGTAAACCGAGTCGATCAATAAGCAAACAATCATCACGCAGCAGATTTCCAGAAACAAGTTCGAAATCAGTGGGTTATTGGTTATTGGGAAGTGCTGCAAGTGTATTCGGAATTGTCGTATTTGGAGGTCTCACGAGATTGACAGAGTCTGGGTATGTGCAATATCATTGAAGGTCTTTCTTAATGCCATCCTTCATTCTTTTGGTCTGCCAGTTCTTTCAAATAGAGCATTTTACTAACTCGCCTCAAGCCTCAGTATTACGGAATGGAAGCCTGTTACCGGATCTCTTCCACCTCTATCTGCTGCAGATTGGGAGAGCGAATTTAACCTATATCGCGCCTCGCCAGAGTTCAAGCTCTTAAATCCACATATGACAATGGAGGAATTCAAGAAGATATATTTCATGGAATGGTTCCATCGATTATGGGGTCGATTTATTGGACTCTCCTTCGTTGTCCCGGCTATTTATTTTGTGGCCCGCCGTAAAGTCTCCAAACCCATGGCCCTTCGTTTATTTGGAATCTCGGGACTCATTGGATGCCAAGGGGCTATTGGATGGTGGATGGTTAAGTCAGGATTAAAGGACGATCTTTTTGCCCCTGGGTCTCATCCCCGTGTTTCCCAATATAGGCTCACCACACATCTCGGTGCTGCATTCATATGTTATACCGCAATGCTCTGGAATGGACTCTCAATTCTTCGCGATCACCGTTTATTATTCAACTCTACTCCCGCTAAGGCGCATGCGCATCTTCTTCGCCTATCTTCACCCTCTTTATCCGTATTCCGGAAATCAGTTGCTGGTCTCGCTCTACTAGTTTTCACCACAGCTATGTCCGGTGGATTAGTGGCAGGCCTTGATGCAGGTCTTATTTACAACGAATTCCCTCGAATGGGTGTTGGGCTCACACCACCGAAATCCGAACTCTTTTCAGAATTTTACTCTCGAAGACCGGATCATAGTGATTTATGGTGGCGTAACATGCTCGAAAATCCCTCGACAGTACAACTAGACCATCGTATACTAGCCACTACATCTTTCACTGCCATTCTCGCCCTCTGGGCGTATTCACGCTTTAATCCTAGAGTCAAAGCTGCGCTTCCAAAGGCTGGGGCAAAGGGCATGTTGGGCGTAGTGCATCTTTTGATGATGCAGGTTACTTTGGGTATTAGTACTTTGATCTATTTAGTGCCCACTCCGCTTGCCTCTGCCCATCAAGCTGGAAGTCTGGCCTTGTTGACAGGTGTTGTGGTACTGGGAAGTAGAGTTTGGGTACCTAAAAGGACGATGGCTATTTTGAGAAGAGAGCTGGCAGCCCATAGTCCAAAAACCGCTCGGGTGAAGCATGTTGCAAGCCGAAGTGCACCGGCTGCTGCGAAAACTTCTTGATGCTAGAGTTTTTTATTGTATATTTGAAAGCAAAAATGATAAAGGTATTTGGGAGAAAAGAGAAAGGCGTACAGTTAGGCTTATCTCATGTATATACAATCCGCTTCTCAACTCTGTATATCAATTGAACCTTTTCATATCACACCCGTCCTCGTAAGTTAAGTGTTTTTTAGTCAAAAGTCCCAAGATAACTTTCCCAAATTTTCTATCGTTTCACGGGGCCTGAAATCGACAAGACAAGATCTCCATTGTTAATTCACATGGCGAAATATAATGGAACAGCTTAGTATGATATTATTTGGCCTCAGTATGCGGAAATCGGCATCAGAATTACTAGATGTTAGTTTATATCGATGACAACGCCATTGAGGAAATCCGAAACCGGAGTTTTGTCATTTGTTGAAAATGAACATGATTTCGATACTGCATTAGTGCAGTCAAATCACCCCTCACCAGGGCTACCTCTCCACCCCATCCCTCATTGCCACCCGCCATGAAAAAAAACCCATCTCCCCATCTTTTATTCCTCTGACTGGCCCATAAATGTCCACTGCGCTAGTCAATCCTTTGCTTAATATACCCATTCCCAGTTTTCGCCCGACCCCCTCATTTTCGTTCGACGTCGGAGAACATTTGATATGCGTTTAATGCCTCCTTGGCGTCACTACGTCGTTCGATTTCAGAGAACATTTGATATGCGTTTAATGCCTCCTTGGCGTCACCACGTCGTTCGATGTCAGAGAACATTTGATATGCATTCAACGGCTCCTTGACATCACCACGCCTTGAAACATCCGCTCCCGACGACGCCTCATCAATAAAAAATCCCCGAGCATGAGCAGCTTCTTTCACATCCCCTCTTGTGGCTGCCACATTCATGTCAGTATATGCAAAAATTGGAATAGAAGATGGTGGAAATACCTAGGGAGTTGGCTTCAATTATTGGGGCTGCCATAACGGACATCGCAAGTGCGGCTGATACGAGAAAGAACGAGTGGAAATGCATGCTGGTGATGGATTCGGATATGATGTAGGTTTGTTATTGATGGTGCTAACTGAAATAGATTGTTCTAAGACTACCTCGAGCTGGTTGATAATGTTGACAGCGGAGTTCGTAAGGTATTATATAAAGAAAGCCCTGATCCATGATGTATCTTCCAAGTGCAGAGTTGGGTGGCATTTTCAATCCATCTTTCCACTCTTCTTTCCTACTGTCCCGAGAACCATTTCACTCACTTCATCACAATGCTTGACCAAGCAGTGCTTCCATCCACCCTAGACGGAACCGAGAGGAGTGTGAATAATGTCGCAACCCCGATTAGTTCCCCTTCTAGACCCTTGGTATCTCGCTTGCTATTTCCTATTTTGCTTCTGCTGTCTGGTCTGCATTGCCGGCACTCGTGGTAATAAGTAGTCTCGTGTCTATGTATTTACACGCTACATTATCGAGCCCGAACTAATATCTAGTCATTACCATCAAGCCAAGAATTTCGACCTTTCTAGGCCTTCCATCTATTGTACAAAGACCCGACCGAGTAGTCCGTTGTGATCTCTCGCAAGTTTTTATGGTGCCACTACGAAAGTGACGAGAAAAGCCGACATGCTGTAATACGTGAAACGTGGAATGCAGTGCGTTTCTGTTGAGTGCATCTTTGAAAAATATCATGTGAAATTCGAGATTTGTACTACAAAAAAAATCAAACTCGGGTGCCATGGTTCTACAGCTTTACCTTCTGTCAAAGGAGCCATTGGATATTTCTCAGAGGTTTGAACTTCTCACTCCGACGTTCATCGAATCTATGTGGGTATCATGTCAACTCTTCTCAAAATCCCAAGGTTCGAAACCCAAAAATTCATTGGGAAAGAGGGCTTTTCTCTCTTGGAACCAAACTTAGATATCGAAGATGATCAAACTCATGAGCTTCTTACCCGTCGAAAGTTGTCCAGTTCAGTGGTTCTTCATATCATTCTGATAATTCTCTACACCATCATTGCTTTCACATTCGTCTATACCAAACCTTTTTGTAGCTCAATTTGTTCCCAAAAATCAGTAGTGTTTTGTAAGTTTCGACGTCATATTGCTAGGCATATCAAAACTGACTATGCACAGCACCAGCTCAAGAGTCAGTATCTTACGAAAGCGTTACCATCAACACACCTCTCGAAGACAAAAATCCTTTCAAAGGAGAACCACGACAAGAATTAGAAGATGCATGGTACAACATCCTAAAATGTAATCTTACAACAACCAATCCCCAAACCAAGCACAACAATTCCCACTAAAACACAACCGCAGACCAAAACATCCGCGTAACAAAAGAAGAACTCGACCTCATCAACCGCACGTCGGTCCCGCTCAACGATGCCCAAGGCGGCTATCTCGCCAACCTCGACGTCTTCCACGAACTCCACTGTCTGAATATCATCCGCGAACACGTGTATCGCGAATTTTACCCCGACCAACATTCGCTCACATTACAGCGTCAGCATGTCGATCATTGCATCGATACTTTGCGCCAGACGGCCATGTGTCATGCCGATATTTCCCTCCTGACGTATACTTGGATCGATGATTATCGTTGGCCCTGGCCGAATTTCGATATCGCGCATGAGTGTAGGAGTTGGGAGAAGGTGTTGGAGTGGACGAAGGGGAGATATGTGGAGAGGTTGCTGGGGCCTATTGTTAGGCATCCGGTTTTGGGTGGGTTTTCTTTCTTTCTATTTTTTTCTTTTTTTTTTCTTTTTTTTTACCTTGATGTTTGGTTGGTTTGTTACTTACTGACCTCTAAAAGGCGACTCGTGGAGAGAAGATGAAAAAAATGAAACTCATGGCGCGTGATGGTGAGTAAGAAGTCTGGAATTGGAAGATTTCATTAAAAGATGGAATGGGATTGGAACAGATACAGCTTGCCTGCAGTCAATTTTCATAGTCAATTTTCATAGTCAATTTTCATAGTCAATTTTCATAGTCAATTTTCATAGTCAATTTTCATAGTCAATTTTTCATGAATGCAATATGCAGAATAATAACGAATAATGAATATCGGGAACACAATGCAGAAATTGGAATAGTAATCAATCAATCAACTACTTTTTTTTTTCGTATTTTGGTTATACATGTATATACCATACATACCTATCATACATACCTAGGTACATATAATTCATATCATGCATTACCTACCTACCTTAGTACCCCCCCCCTTCTCTCTCTGCTACCTTAACCACCTACGAAAAAGATTTTTTGTTTCCCTTTCTATCCCGAGTATTCGCACGTTACAGGTAACAGTAGGTACTTACCTACCTGTCTATCCTTATGGACGGGAGTACATGTTAATATTACGATGTGATGTTAATGTTACGATGTGAGGTGATCAAGGGTATCACATACCTAGTATATATTGAACGGGTTGGAAGGAACTTGGATTGCCGAAAAGAAACTGCATATGGTGGCGGGTGGCAACGATTTACCCGGAAAGAGGGGAAGGTGAGGGAAGGTGCCAAGAATATATGTCTCTTGGCGCTTGGGGTGTCTAGTGTGCTATAGGAAGGTAGGACGCGGTTATTGAGGGAGGTAGGTACCTAGATAGTAGGTAGGGATAGGTAGGTGTCGATTTATCAGGACATTGGTTATCTCATCCGATAAATATCATATAGATATTTTTTGAGGGATTGAGATGAGATGGTGGTTGATTTTTATGTTTTGAGTTTTTGGGTTTGTGGTTTGTGTTTTGGGTTTTGTATGCGGATGATTTGATGTGATCGCGAGGTACAGAAAAAAGAAGAAAATCACGACTTGGAGATTGTCGATTTAGGAGAGAAATTTGAAGAGAGAGAAGAGAGAAAAAAAAGAAAGAAAAATGTTAACAAGTCATCCATCCAAGAACAACCGATCCACCCCATCGCGTTTTTTCCTCTCATTCCTATTTCTGGGGATTATCGTTATCGTCACTACGCTTGTATATTTGGTACAAATATGGCCGTCACAATTCTCCCTTGAGGGTTTCTTCCCCTCGAACTCATACTCATTATCTTCCTCGGACAATCATGATTCGAAAACCCCACTCACGACCGAATCACTCAACCCCTCCGCTCCCTACAACACGACGATGATTTTCGCCGAACATCCGGCGTATGAAAATCTCTCGCATGTTTTTGATTCGTTGTGGGATGGCTTGGTTCCCGCAAATGGGGGGTTTTTGTTGCGGGTGGGGGATGTTAAGGGAGGTGGGGAGGGGAAGGGGGATGGCGATGCCGATGCCGATTTGAAGAAACATAGGGTTGGCATTACGATGTTTCATAGTTTGCATTGTTTGGGGATTATGAGGGGCGGTGTGCAGGAATTGTTTCGGGAGGTGGAGGGGCTTAGGAGAGGGGAGATTGGGAGGGAGGGAGTGGAGGGGGTGCATGGGATGGGGAAGGGGAATGGTGAGATCGGGGAGAGAGGGAAGAGTGGAGGAGCGGGCCATGATTTTGGACATGCAGAGCATGGGGATCCGTTGCATTGGTTGCATTGTTTTGATTATTTGAGACAGGTATGACGCTTTCTTTCTTTTTGTGATGCTGCGTATAGAGAGGTGCTGTGAAGATATATCATGTTTCATATATCAGATAGATGATGAGGGGTAGCAGATGAGATGGAGTGAAAGAGACAACTGAATGTACCCCGCTAATTCTGTACTGGGAAATTCTAGACCATCTTATGTAATGCGGATGGAACGCTTGAACCACCTAGAGTTAATTCGAAGGGGAAGGAAAATGTAGATGGAATGATTGAGAGACAGTGTAGGGATCCAGATGAGTTATGGAGGTTGAGTGTTGAGTCTTTTGAAGAGGGGAATTAGTTGATTATGGGAGATGAAGAGAAATAATGATGGGGTAATTTTATACTGTATGGCTTCATGATGGCACTCAAATACAGATACATACTGGAAATCTGATGGAGTTTCTGGTTCAGTCTGGACAATACATTCTTACAAACAAGACTGATATTCAAATCATTCCAACAATAATATGAGAAAGTTAATCTTTCCTGCCAGCAAAAAGGCATTCACGCAATCCCCGAAAAATTGGCCGGGCTCCGATGCTCTCCCATCCACTTCAAAACACCCTCCCAATTTCTACACATATGCGGGATTCCCCATCCATCAACCGAAAATGGAGCTTTCCCTTCCGGCACCTCCTCTGCCCATTCGATTGTCATATCTGCAGAACACATAATTGCTTGTCGTAAATAATCAAAACAATGACCCGTGTGTTCTCGATCGGATTCTTGGGCTGCTGCGTCGGATAGTTTCTCGTCGCCGTGGATGTGAGGGCGTGTTCCGAGAAGTGTGGAGTAGTAGGATTCGCGGATCACGCCCTGGGGATATTAGATGAGAGTTGGAACTGAAATAAAAACAATGGGGATTGGAAATGAAGTGAAAGGCAATTTACAAGGCAGTGAAGTTGGTGGAATACTGAAACGGAATACCGATCTGGGCCGTTTAATGTTGGCAATCCAGGTCGAAGACCATATTTTTCGGGCTCTTCAACAAGTATGAAACCTCGTCCAGCTGTAAACTTTCCATCAGTAAATGGTTGACGAACCACTATTGCGGGTATGAGTTACCAGGCATCAAATTATCCCATGCCGCATCCGTGTCTGGACTTGGGGCCGCTTCAAAGATTTCGTATTTCTGAAAAGTAACGGTATGTGAGGAAACTACTTGATATGAGTGCTTATGAACGGAACACGCTTGAGCCTGCATGAGACAAAAGAGGATCATCAAAAACTCACAATCCGGAGGAAATGTTCTCGGTATAGTCGAGTTGAAAATGTATGAAAATGTGGCATATATAAACAAGATTACAGCCAGTCCACTAAGAAGTCCCACCATTACCCCATACAAAAACTTTCGTTGCAAAGCGTTCGTTCCAGAATCTCCAAGGTATGGTGCTTCATCGTTCTCTATTTTAGGGTTCAGAAGTGAATGATATGGCAAAGACGTTCTGCTGGTACTGGGTTCGTACATGGGAACTTCTGGCATGATGAATATTGTAGATTTCGTGTAACCTTTTGGCAATTGAAGGAATGAAACTTTAAATTCTCAACAGATGGGATTGAGATTGACAACTTGGATAATCAATCAGTCAGAAGGAGACCTTCCCACTTTCTCTTGATCCTCGAGGTGTGGTTCTTTCAGATGTTTGAACACCATAAAGTTTGTCACACTGCAGTCAAGATAATAAGTTGTGTGCATAAAGAATTCTCTAGCTACTCGTTAATGAAATGTGACATCTCAATTATACACGTCGTGAAGCTAGCAAAACCCTAGCTGCATATACTGTACGATGAGAGAGGGGCACACCGACATGATTTTCTGAAGCCGAGATCACTCGATCTGTGGACATGAAAGTCTAGTACCGAAGTATGTGAGTCTCAACATATGACCCATCGAAGTGATGTGATGTGGAAGGTTATCTATGTGTAAGGCGAGAGCGCCGCCGTGGAAGAAAGTGACTTGTGTAGATTAGGCAAGGTAAGGCATGTTTTAATTAATCACGTGCGCAGAGATTGCGGGTTAACGTGAATGGTGGAAGAAAATCGAATCGAATGTTGAATCACGATTTTGAAAAATCACGACCCTCACGAAAACAGAAAGCTAGGGATCATGAGATGAAACATGAGTCCTCGGGTCACTTGGAGAAGTACGATTCTCACCTCATTGTCATCCCCCAACAAACCATTCCTCACTTTTCTATACCCGCGGTTTATCAATCGCAATGTAAAAAAAAACCAATTATCACAACACCTCTGCGAGTCGGCACCTACATCCAAGGCTTCTTTGAATGAAATATGTAGTCGAGTACATCTTCCACAAGCTCCAAAAGCACTTGTTTTACCAATCTCGAGAATTTATGCTCGATCAGTTCCGAGACGGGTTGTTTCTTCACGAGATCCAAAAGAACCTTATATTTCACCAACTCCACGTTCGGCTTTGACTTCACCACCCGACTCCCGCAAATTGCCTCCTTTAATGGGACATCCAATGCCGAATTTCAAGCGGATGAGCCATCAACCAGAAATTATAAGCTCTACATCCGATTTAAGTCTGAAGCCAGTCTCGAGTCAGAAAAAGGTTGTAGTCCAGAGCCAGGGTAACACCTTTGTGCCAACACGGAAAGAAGGCATAAACAAGAATCGGGAAGAGACATCCAGGCCAGCACAAGACAAAGTCATGGTTTTATGGGATCTCGATAACTTAAGGCCGGAAGATCCGCCTTATGATACAGCAATGTTGTTGAAACAATTTGCTGGCCTGTTCGGTGAAGTCATGGCAATCAAAGCCTTTGGAAATGATGTAACGTGTTCTTCGGTCAAATCAAATCGGAACACCTGTCCTGTCTGCGCTATGATCCGTGAGGAATTAGAGGAACACTTTAAATCCTATGACGGCTTTTGCCAAGATGGAGAGGAGGGGAGGCTCCAGGGGAGCCAAAGAAGTCGTCAAAAACTCAAGAAATATTTAGCGGCCTTTCATTATACAAATTTTCCCAGAGCTACATTAGAAAACGAGCTGAAAAGGGCTGGTGTGCACGTTGAACGTGTGAAGAGCACTCCTCAAGCTGCAGATGTAGCTTTAGAGCGTGAATGGCAACGAAATACGCGGGGAATGAATGCTTCATACGATTGGTTAATTTTGCTTTCGAATGATGCGGATTTTCGACACATGTTGGAGAAGGCGAAGATGGAGGGGGTTGCAATTGTTATGGTGTGTAACAATCCCTCGATGGGTATCAAGGGAGACTTCTGGCTACCGTGGAAAGAATTGAGAGAGGGGCATGAAAGTTTAACGTTGTTGTCCAAGCAGGTTGTGAAGACTTCAACCTCGGGGCAAAGTAAGAACATAAGTTCAAGCGTAGTCTACGAGCCCAAGAAAGTATATGGGAAACAAATGTTGACTCGGAAGGAAGGAGGGAGATTACTGAGCTGGGAAATGAGAAGTAAATTATTATGGGGTTTGAGTGATTCGGATTTTGCTAGTTTGATGAAGAGGGTATCGGAACGCTGGATTTTAAAGAATCACAAATCGCGGCGAAAGACCCGGATCGCTGGCTTCCAAAAAAGAATTGCAAAGCAATTGAAACGATTTCCATTGGGGCTCCAAATCGTTGAAGCAGAACAATAAGGACTTTACCAGTATGGCATAACAAATCACCAATCAAAATCCACCATATAGATCAATAAAGACTGGAAGTATTATCAAATATAAGATTTAATACTCCTAAATGCAACCGAAGAAATAAATAAATATAATTTCTAAACCTCATATTATTGAGAGCATCTAGTGAAAGTATATGTCCATCTTATTGAGATAAATCAATACATATTGTCAAGAAATTCGAAATCCATAGCTTAAGTATTGTGAACTTTCTCTCCATAACGACTTTTGCAAATCTGCACGTGCAATATATACTCCAATTCTTGTGGCTTATTCATCAAACAACACAAAACAGGCGTCGTGACGGAGTGGTTAACGTGATTGACTAGAAATCAATTCCTTTCGGGGGCGCATGTTCGAATCATGCCGACGTCGTTATTCTTTTGTTTTTGATATCTTCATTTTTCTTTTTGGAATTTTTGTGATATGTTTGATCCCCTTCACCTGCGACTTGGTGCAAATGGATTGAAATTCGATATCTTCAGAACATCTCGTCTGTGGTTTTTGGTGGAGTGCAGTTTATTAAAGTGGATAAATCTTTTACCCGGAGATCAAGCGTGGTGGTTGATGGATACGAATCTTTTAACTCCCGGTCTTGAGCAATCAACCTTCATCACACAACAACCATAGGGTCGCGATATTTCGAAGAAATGGGCGAGGAGAAAAACATATAATGATAAAAAATGCCTTGCAAGCGCAGTGGAATACAGTCAAGTGAAGAATCTATCATGTGTATGCCTATGATAGGTAGCTTCATCTTTTCGAAGATCAGCGTATCATCTTCGCGGACATTTTTCTCGTCAATTCCATCCATCCATTGTTTTTTTATCATATACACATCGAGAGATCAAAGTAATCATTCTTCAACAATCATTCCCAAAACTCATTCAATCAATCATAAATTATCCTCGCAGTTTCCAGGCATCGCAGATATATCCCAGACATCCCGATTCTCCATTCCCAACCCGATAACCTTACAATACCGAGTCCGAAAAACTCCCCGTGTTAAGTGGCGTCTCACATGGTAGCCACGCATGTACTAGATCTGCTGTGTATATTTGCAAGTACGGGTCTTGATCTTCGGACCATCGAGGCGAGACCGAGTGCGTTTTTCTGTTTACCACCATGTGCACGATAATTTATTTCTTGTCCGCTGGTGGTATGCAGTGCGACTCGGATCTTCGCATCTTGGACGTTGAATCTAGATTCTGGAATCTCGATGGTGTGTGTGTCTCTGGTATTTGTAAGACTTTCAACGTTTCTTTCGTGTTTAGCGGGGCTTGTGTCCGGATTTTGGGGTGGGTGAGATGCCATTGTGAGGGGTAATTGAATCTTAGTTCGGTCCGGGAACTGGAAGCGGGATTCGGGGTAATCAAGATCCCTTTGGGAGATCCATACTGCGTCTCTTCCATGACGGGAACCTAAGATCAAGGATATACTCGTCTTTACGCATACTTTGAATAGTTGACTGAAGATATATATTCCGAAACTCCATTTTCCCCGTGACTCGGTTCCCACTAACTAAAGCGTATGCATCCTCAACTCCATCAATGACCGCAACACCGGCATTTAAAATGCAAAAATCGCATCTCTCACTTCCACTATGAAAATGAAAATGAGAATAGTTTCCTTATTATCATACATTTCACTCTATTTCTCTTCCCTTTCGTCAACTGCTCAATCATGATGATTCCTTAACTACTATGGCCACGAGGTTGGTTTGATATCCTCGAGTATTGTAAGCTGGTATGCATCTAGGTACTGTTGTAAATTTTCGAGGTGAGATGAGATATACTTGATCCACTTCCGAGTCTCCATTTCCATAATCCCCAGTAACCTTCCCACCCCCCATCCAAGCTCTCCCGCTCTGATGTATGTATAATCTATAATCTAATATCTAATATCTATGAAGTAATTATTATCCGGGAATCATGCGAGTAGGCTTCTATTATTCTATTGTCAATACTTGAATGATTGTAATGTAGTTTAGTAAATATATATCCAATTTCCCCATAAGCTTTTAATGGAGAACAGCAAGAACAAGAAAGGTTATTATGAAAATAAAGATAAATTTTCGGACGGGGTGGGAAGTACGAGGGAGAAAGAAATAGTTTGTTTTGAAAACTGCGTATCTATGTATCTATGGATGCGATTGATGATATGGAGTAGGGAGCGGGGGGTCTTTGTTTTTGTATTCTTTCTACGTGCATTTGGGATACTAATCACGATCCCAGTTTCAACTCTACTCCCGTCTCCCACTCTTTTCTTGTCCTCCCCCCGCCCCCTCCCATCCCCTTCCAAACCACTCAAACTCAATATAAAGAACCTGGCCAGATCAAACCAAACCAAACCGCTCACTCATCACATAAAACCAAACCACCTCCTACAAATCCAACTCCTCGATCTCAGATTCTCAGATTCCCAGTCTCTTAGTGTATACATACAGGTATATTTCTATTTTCCTAGGACTATTATTGTTATTGTGTCTATGTCTCTCTTTTCTACACTATCCTCAAGTTCCATCTCCATCTCCGTATATGAAATCCTACTTCTTCTTCCTCGTTGGAATATGAAGTCCCCATATTCGGTTGGAAATCTATCTCTAGTCAGCGTATATAGATAATATAGAAAATAGAAAATGGAAAATGGGAATTTTGGCATCGTATATCATACGTGCATGCATGCATGAATGAGTGTATGAATGGATACTCAGAGTGGCCTGGATTCGGGTTCGGGTTAGTCGATCGAGTAATAGAATAATAGAATAATAGTATTGAGGAATAGGGAGGCTGGTGGAGAGAGGGTTCTTGGGGAACCTGATTTTGGCCTTGGGCATGTAGTAATATAAACCAGGAGTCGAGGGATATAGAGAAGGGGAGGAGTGGGAAAGGAGAAAGTGGAAGATGGGAGAGGAGAGAGAGCGCCGAGTTTCTAGCTGCTTATGTTGGGGTATAATAGTACGATGAAGAGCAAGGTAGGGACATTGAAAATCTCCTGATTCAACAATCAATCCTCGAGCTTGAATATTTGCAATATTCCCTCTGCCTTGGACAACAGATACCTTTCGATTTAAGAATGAGGAACATCAAGAAGAGAATTCCGAGTCAAACACGGGTAAAAAAACAAAATCGGAATCAAGGCAAACTCATCGAATTAATTTAATCATATTTATCTATGTCATTTCCACTGTAATCATACCATCCCGGACAAGACCAAAAATAAGATAAAACCGAATAAAACATTACAAAAATGATAATAAAGAAAAGTCTCCAACCCTGACGCATCCAACCAATCTCCTCTAAATCCTATTACACGATACTTTCCTCGCTCGGTTTACTTTTATTCAGTCTCCATTCATGTCCTGAAGCCCACTGCAGATGTCCATTTATCAGAGTGCGGCCTTGGAGGAACTTGAAGACGGAGTGATCCCGGTAGCCGACGAAGATGAGAGAACGATCGATGTCGATAAAACGGTAGACGACGAGAGGGCAACAACAGAGGAACTAGAGGATGGAACAAAAACCGTTGGGACAGAAGTCGATTCAGGGAGAGGTGTAGATGAAGTTCCATTAGAAGCACTCGTGGAGGTTGAAAGATATGCCGTTGGCGGAGAACCTAAAATAATGTTCGTTGTCGTCAATGTTTGGATGAAAGTAGTAGTAGTCGTGATTGTTGAGAAGACTAGACTGGGGGTTGGGCAAATTCCATCCGAGGGTGTGATGGGAGGTTGAGGAGTAGTGAGGACACCTGTACAATGCTTGCATGGAGGTTCGGGGGTGGGGGTGAATCCTGGGTCGAAGGTTGTTGAACCACTAGTTATAAGGATGGGTGGTGTGATCGTTGCAGGTGGAGGCGTAACAACTGTTGTAATAACGGATCCTGGGATTGTAATAACGGAGGTAGATCCTGGAACGGTAGTAGTTTGAACAATTTCACCAGTTTGAGTTATAGTTACTGTGCTTGCTGAGATAGTTTTCGTGATCGTGGTAGCTGTCACAACAGTAGTATAGATATTTGATGTGTAAGTTACATACAGAGTGGATGGTGGATTGGTGGAAGTGACTATTTGTCCGGATTCGGTAAATGTGATTGTAGACACAGGATGAATTGTCTTAACTACTGTCCCTGTCTGAGTTAATGTTATGGTTGAATCACATGGAACTACAGTGACTTCAGTAGTTGGTGGAATCGTTTTCGTGATAATGACGACCGATCCAGGAATACTTGAGGTGATAATAGAGCCAGGTATGGTGGTTGTAATGACAGTTCCAGGTACTTAACATTCGTTAGACACACCACGGAATAAGGGGATAATGAGAAGATGACACACCTGTTGTAATTATGGGGGTTCCCACTATGGAAGTTACAGTCTGGACAGGGGGCTGGCTAGGTGTGATAGTGGTGGTTATTACAACGATAGTGCCTGATGTTGTGATAGTTTGAGTGATTGTTTCGCAAGGTATAGTACTTTGGGGTGGAGGTTGACTAGGCGTAATAGTGCTGGTAACGACGACCTCACTGCCTGAGATGGAAGTGGTCCTGGTGACGACCTCGGTAGTAGTAGGGGGGGTAGGGACGACAATTGGTGACGAAGGTAGTCCCGGCGGAGGTTCACTAGGCGTAATAGTGCTGGTAACAATGACCTCACTGCCTGAGATGGATGTGGTCCTGGTGACGACTTCGGTAGTCGTAGGGGGAGTAGGGACGACAATTGGTGATGAGGGTACTCCCGGTGGATCGGTACTAGGATTGGGAGTGGTATTTGCTGGCGGGGTCACTTCACCGCTGATAGTTTTCGTGATGGTGACGGTTTGAATAGGGGTAGTTGTGATAGTAGTGTAGGATGTGACAACTGGAGGGCAGTTTGAAGGTGGACAAATGCAAGTCTCTCCAATCAATGACCCGCCTGCAACAGGTTTACCCAGAGATGATCCGGATAGAGCAAGCATTGCCAAAACACCCAAATTTCGGCTTTGAAACATGGTGGAAATGTAGAATATGAGAAGATAATGTAGATATGTAAAAGGATTGATGTAAAGTAATGAGAACGACGGACAAAAGAATGAAGACCGTCGTAAACGCACAGAATGAATGGATGACTGTGAGGACAAAATGACTTCGCTGACGATAAGAAGTTATAGAAAAGGAGCACATGCCTCCTTTTAACTATGATGCCACAACGCATCAAGGGTTATCTTTTGAGGGCCGTCGGACATATAGTAAAGTGAATGTTGATCAATATATTGCACTGCCTTGCAGGTACTGAGAAGATAGTAGTTAAAAATAAGGGAGAAAACTATCGTACTTCTAAGGGAAAGAAGAGTCGGATAGAGTAAGGCAAGGTCGCCAGATACGTGAAGGGGTTTTCGAAAGGTAAAGTTGCAACCAAGCAAGGGATGAAAGGTCGTCAAGTAACACAGGTACTGGGAAACCAAAGCAGCAGAGTAAGGAAATCATCAAGAATTCTATTGATACAGTAGAAAGATGAAAGGGATTGTAAGCTTGAAGCAAAATCCCCCGGACATTCTGGTCTATGGAAGAAAAAGATATCTAAAAGCTACAATCACACTTGATAGAGCTGTACCACTCTTGAATAAAGCAATTGGGTTAACTTTCGGAGTCCTAAATCATTGTTGAATCTATGACATATCGCTGATCTCGCTTTTCTTACCTGTGAAGGGAAATGTGAAGTTATTCCCAAGGGAGAAGACATCATAGCATGTTGGAGGGATGTCAATCCACATGAAGGGGTGATTTGAATTCTTGCTTGTACCTATGTATTGATTGGATATACCGAATCGGTCAAGGTAGAGCAGGGAGGTTTAATTGATGCCGCTCTCCTGGGTCACTGCCGCGAGGGCTTTCTTCACTTGACTCTAGGAGAAGTAGAAGTTGAAGAAAACGAAGAATCTTTGCTTTATATTGGTGAGTAAAGGGGGTGAACTGGGAAGTGAGGTTTGTTTGAAGTGAATTTGGTTGCTATGTCAGCTTACGAAATATTGTGAATGTTTCTCCGTACAAAGCACCACTAAAATCCTTAACCGTAATTTAGCCGGGAAGTTGGAGTTCGCTCCAGCCCATCCAAATAACTTTCTTATCGAAACATCCCCAAAGAGTTGAAGAATGCTTCTATGAATAATTTTAACAACATCACCTTGCTTTCGCAACAAGAACCTAATGCAAGTATAATTGTCGCATACCTGGATATTATCGATCTCTTGAGTTTTGATCCCTAGATTTCCTGCCGATGATTGATTGTAGGTAGTGCAGTTGGTGTTGTGTATGGGATCAATCAACCTATCCCTGGGCTGGCAGATAGAGAATAGAGAATAGAGAAGAAGGTAGTCAAAATGGGTAATTGTTCTTCTTGTCTTGGGTTGGAGCGCGATCGAGATTTATCGGATGAGGTTTGATGTTCTCTGCAATATGCAAAATAATGCTGTCGCTGACGAGTTTGCGAGTAGGATGAAAGTCAGAGGTTGCTTTTTGATGACGCCCATCCCAATCATTATGGCAGTTTCGGAGATCAAAATCCAAATACTATTCAAGCAGATCCACAAGAAATTCAAAGGGAGACGGAGGCCTTGCAAAAGGTCGTAGCGCAGACGTCTAAGTACGTATGCTCCAAACATTCCTCCCACATCAAACTCCGCAGCCCTCAAGGTGTCCATTGTCGGAACCAACTACTCCATTGCATTGATGTCATTTCTAACCAACTTTCGCGTCAGTCATCTTGTCGATATCTTCGCCATGATCCCTCCAAATGTCCCTCGCGCACCCGTCACTATGTTCACTGGACAAGATGCAAGACTATTGCGGTATCAAGACGTTCTGGCCAAGATGCCAACACAGGTCGAATCAAGCAATACAAAACAAACCCCCGTCGAAGGTACCCACCCAATTTCCGATGGTTGGATATCGGATGATGAAGATGTGGAGGAAATGAAGAAGTACAAGCCGGTCAAATCAGAAGACGTGGGACCATTATTGGGAGGGTTTGCGGATGCAGAGTCGGCCATGGAGTAGAACATGGATTGGACTTACACGGGCATCTTTGTGTTCCACGGCGTATTGGAGTTGGGAAGGTCGTTACAATATCCTCATACCACGGCCCGTCATGCTGCCGCAATTTCCCAGGAGGAGTATTAGGAATCGAATTTTGACTGGACCAGCTAAGCGTAATTTGACTATGCGTTGTATCATTCAAGCATTTCCTTTGTCAAAAGCGCCTGCCTACTGGCTACTTGATCATGAATCAGAGCCTATCACGTCTCTTTCTCATGCTCTGCAGTCAGGCTGCACAAATATCCATTGAGGATTAGCCACGTTACAATTTACTACTACACTCAAGGTCATTCAGTCTGAAATTCATAAAGGAAGGGGAGGATCCAGTTGGGGATTTTTGGAAAGCGTTTCTCGACTTCTTCCCTTTTTACCATATATATTTGTTATCCGTACCTTTATCTATACCTCTCGATGAAGAAAACTGGCCAGTGATGACAAATATGCCGATCAGTGTGTATAGTTGAGTATGCATAATAGGCTAATTGCAATAGGAAAACTTTACACAACACCACAACACATACATACCTACATACGATACTTCACAACGTACAGAGGTATATATATACATATATATATCTAACGACCCACTACAAGGAACATTCATCTGGGACATCTCCGTTATCGTTGGAATATTGATCATCATCGACGGCCAAATTCTCCGAAGAATCTTTTGGTATGATCGCCTTTTATGATCTTGGATGTTGCCTCATTTTTCTGCCAATTCAGGCAAACTTCCTATTTGGTTCGCATACACCAATTTCCGGAGCCGCCCAATTTCTTCATTTAAGCGCCCGGTCAACAGCAGAAGGCCCCCTTCATTTTGACTGGATCGAATGAAAATATACAACTCCATTCACAGCTTATTGGCAATTTCCAAGAACTTGTTCAAAGGATCGTTTCATCATTAAGTCGTGAGACTATCTAATTCAAAAGAATTCCCTTCATCTGTCACCGAAAACCAATCATTCCCAATATCCTTAAATGAAAGACCACTCTCCCGTTCCGTCATTTCACTCCATCAAAAGAAAGACAACCCTAAGAGAAAAGTTTGAAACGCGACAAAATCGTTCGCTCGTCCTCTACCGTCTTGTTATGTGGAAAGTTTCACTGAGAAGAGATCAGTATCAGATATCACAACTCAACCAAGCGATTGGTCTCTTACCTTTCACAAAGCCAAGGCATTCTGCTTGCGTTGCCATTCGAGATTGCTGACCTCTTGTTGCAGCTCCCGGATCTTGTCCTCTGACGCTTCGATCGAGTGTTGGCGACTCTTTCCATTCTCTTTCTTCCATCGGAGCACACGCTCTTGCTCCTTTTGGATACGGCCCCATTTTGTTTCGATCTTTGTGCAAATCTTGCACTTCTCATGACTCTGATATGTGGTCATGACCAATTTCATACCGCACGTCTCGCCCGTACGGTACTCTTTGGCACAATGCTGTCTAAAGTGGCCCCACTTATAGTCGCCACAAACGAATTGGCACTGGTCGAAAAAACACATATTGATGGGAGCTATGTGTAACCATTCACATTAGCCTGAACTCTATACGACACCCCATTTGAAACACGATAATAGTTCAAGGCTCAAACTTACTGGTTGTAGTATGGATATGTTGTCGATAGATTGATTGAGGTGACTTGGTTAGAGACAATGTGTGATGATGTCTCGAGTGAGAATACTGGACTGGATAGAGATGATGCTTTGAGGATGAAGCAAGAGTTGGAAGATCGTTTGCTGAGATACGTTGAAGGATGTGGTTGATGATGGAGTTATTCGACATTCTGGGGACATAGAGAGGACTATTTATACACGACTTGGACAGCGTTGTTTTGGTCCGAACACCATGCCATCACAATCCTTCCAGCCTGGTCCTGCGTGTTTGTCTACTAGCCCCCTCGAGACCTTCGCACTTCCATTCGAGCCAACAAACGAAGTGCATATTGTGTGCCTTTCTCACCAAGACATACATGATACTAATCACATCCTTGGCCCAACTGCAAGAAGAACTGCCACCTATCGTATTCTGCCAATCTGCCGATGCTTGGTTCAAATTCTCTCGCGTTCAGTTACCTCACTCGCCTCGACAGGGTGGACACTTCATGTTGGAATTGCTGCATCGGTAATCACAGTCCGTTGCAGCACCATGTGCCCCCCTCCCCCCCCTACCGAGTGTAGAAGTTTACGCTATGGCAATCACGTTATGAATTTCTTGTCCCGTCATTTGCTTGATTTTACTGCTTGCAACAAATACGTCTTCCCGATTACTGGATCATCCGTTCTCTATTTGCAACGAAAGACCCGCTAGACCCAATGACGGGCCGCAACAACCTTCTTTGTGGAGAGATATCGACCCAAACCTATCACACAATTGCCGGCTACTTCTTATTCCAAACCAACCGGAGTCTGTTCACAAAGGATGATCGGTCGATCGTCATCATTTCCATGAAATGGCTGTGGTAGAAGACTACCATTGGATGTTTACTTTTCTTCTAGTCTTTTCTCTAATCTATATCCTTGATATTGAGATGTTAAAATCCAGCATATTTTTACTGTCACATGTTGATAGCCCCCTGATTTTTGACCGAGATGGCGTCGATTAATATCTGCCTGAAAGGAAGTGCTTGATAACAGGACATAGTTTTCCAGTCTGCTGATTGCAAGCCACTTCGAATGCTGGTTCTATTTTCTACAACATTGACATGGCCGCAGATTGTGCAGAAGACGGCCTCGATGTGCATACGAACTTTCCGTCTTGCCGAGATGAAGGTGGTCAGGAATCGATGTGTTGTCAGATACGGACAAAGTCTTGAAGCCAAAAGTCATCTATGCATTGTGTTTGCAAATCAACATACCCCGATCTGCTTAGCTACAAGATGTCACAAATTCTCGCCACTCACGTTGCATCTCACACCTACGATACCTTCGCTAAGCTGTTGGTTAACACGATGCACCACGCACGTATCTTGGAGGAAATTGGTCCCAATGGGGGCCTTCGGATGGTCACTGACGTGGCGACCTAAGTTTGGCCGAGCAAGTTGCAACTAGATTACAATATCGAAGTTTCCAAACTACGGCTTTGTCGGGCTGCAATCATGCAATTTGGCAAGGTTACACATACTACCTTCTTTGTTTTCCCTCACATTTTGTCACCGGAGAATTATTCTGTCATATTCTTTAGGGAATATGCGGCCTCACTTTTCAATCCTTTCCGGTCCTCGATCTAAATGCATCCCCTCCTTCTCAATGAAGTCAAGATTTGCCGGTAATCCTTCAAATTGCCCCTGAATGGTCATTCGAGGAAAGACCCGATGATGCAGATGATAATCATTCTTGTTGCTGCTTTGATCTGGGATGGACCGTTTTGGCATGGTCAGCATGCAAAATTGGCAAAGGTAATATGATCGGGGCGTCAATGACAAGGCACTATTGAGCGAATATGTTGCTTGTAATGGTGGCAAAATCCAATGCAGTAAAATCGTCACACCAACGGTATGTGATTCTGGAGATCGAATGTGCATCTGAGGGGCGAAAAATATCTGGTACGTCTGTCCTGTTTGCATGGCAGGTGTCAGCCAACCCACGGGCAAGCACGAAATACAAATATCACAAACATAGGATGAAGGCTGAGTGGCCATCTTCTCCAGTTTGCCTTACCTTACGTTGTACTTGCGTGGGTCAGGGGTTCAACATATCAACGTTTATACGGTGTTGTGCCAATCTTATGTGTCATTATCATATGATATCAGGATGTTCTCTATTGATGAGCCATTTCTTCTGTCCATCAGGGGATGGTGAGAGGGAAAGGCATTCCAGTGAGGCAGATTCTATTCGATGATTATTATATTCGAACGTATCTTACCCATTCCTGGCACACCGAACAGATGAAAACGAGGGGCTGGGAGTCAGGAGCCAGCTGAGTTCGTCTAAAGTGATGAAATCAAGTTAATTCTGGGATCATTGAAAGCCCAGCGAGTGAAATTATGCATGATGAGATGATATGAACTATGATTCCTACTGTTAATGGCGAAATAATGGCTGGTGTCGGTGTTTCCCTCCAGGGTAGTTGCTCGATTTGGCCCCCTTTCCTCTTGGATGATAAAGTTAACAATAAACAAAGGCCCTCGATGGGTCCAGAAGCGAGGAATTTAAAGTTCTACGCCCCCAAGAAAACAATAAACATCAACAAACGGGAATCAACATCAAAGACATTCAGATTTTGTCATGAATTGGAACTCCTCGATTTTTTCAAACGTCATGAAATTTGGCGCGCAGAAATCAAAGCGCGAATGCTACTGACCTTACCGTCGGGACTGAATTGAATCATGTGTTTAATTGGTGATGCGGAATCACAGTAAGGGACAGGTCAATCTTCCCAATTGGGCAAGTTTAAAGAGCTCAAATAAAACCAATTGACATTATCCACCTGTAAAAGAAAGGAATGAGGCGAATTGGAGGCCATGATTGGGTAGAGCTTCGCGGGTTTCTTGGTTATTGGCTAGGAGAGGTTCTGTGTGGAAGCCTCTAGAAAACGGGACCAATAATGGCTAAGCTTGTGGATTGGGCAATCGAAAGGACGATGTGTGATAGCGCTTACTTAATTTGCATGTAGTGTTCTTGAAGGTGGTCAGATAGTAAAGGTGCGATGCGTGCTTCTCGAATCAACAGTCAAGCTACCCATTTACATGACCTGAAGATCTGCCGTGATGGCCTGAGTTTACGAGCTGAGAGACATGTCGAAGTGTGAATATGTATGTGATGTTTACAAATAGATGTCAGGGAAAGGAATAAATGACAATTACTGCCATTAGACGTTTATTGGATATGTAGGTCATCTTTGGGGTCTACATGTCAGGTCTTTAGCTTCTACATTCACCACTGCATCGTAACGGAAAATGCGGTATAACATCACAGCCATTTTGTAATCAATCTATTACATTTGCCGCAGATGTATGTATGTGAATCTTGGACTTCGGGCATGAGCTTTTTGACCGATTGATGGGCCGATTGATCAAATAGGCTATGTGTTAATCAATGAACGCCTTACCTTGCACTTTGGAGTGGAGGGCGTTACAGCGCGATTGCATCGGTGCGATTTCTTTGGATGACGGAATGCTTGACTCGTACGGCAAGGCAAATAAGTAAGATTCAGATAGATTGATAGATAGATGCACATAGAATTTCAAAGCATGGTATACAAGTCCTCGGATCGAGTTGACACGGTGAAAACCATACCAAACATGCATGGGAAGCAGTATAGTATATGCGGGCCACCCTTCGGGTCTGCAAAGTTATGAGTGAATATGAGGCGTCCAGATATCAGCGACGGTAGACTTGGTGGCCTCTGTATTTACAAACAAAAAAAGATGGAATCGACTCGGGCCGTCACGGAGCCGGTGGCAATAGCTTGTTGTTTGGGATATTTGATTGGATGAGGGGGTGGTGGTACCGTGACAGATGGGGTCGAGACCTTGTGGTCGGGGCCTGTGGGAGTTTTAGAGTGTGGTGTTGTCGTGTAACTTGAGTGAGATCTTGAATTGTCGCCTTGTATTGACATCGTTTGGATGTATTGGATGGAAAATGGAGAGGAAGTTTGATTGCATGATTTGATATGAGAGTAATGGCGATTGAGAGGTCGCTTCCGGAGTGTTGGGCTTCTATGGGATGACGGGAAAGTTGTTGGGAAAGTTCGGATTGGATTGAGGAATACAGAAATCGCAAATAAGATCTATGTAGAACGTTTACGTGAGCGATCAATTGACCGATGGATAGAAAGATTGTGCTGTACTCGGGCCATTGTTATCACAAGAACGCCTTACTTACTGATAGATCTATTGATCATCGTACTATCCATACTAAAATGTAGTTCGTGATAGCTATACAAATTTACACGTTGAGATAAGCGGATTGTCATTTGATATGCATGGAATAATGGCACGATTATGATGTACTGTACATATGTGCAGTAGCTTGACAGCATACATACGCCTCCGCCTTGGATTGATGTATGTACCAGTATGGAGATATCACATACACGCTACAGTGGAACCTTCTATCTTGTACCTAGTCACCCATGCTCTTAGCACGCACGATGGACGTGAGACGGAGATAGAGTGTTGCTTTGGGGGTAGGCTATCTGTACTCCATATGCAGGGCTGATGGAAGGGTGATGGTTGGTGCTGGTTTGCTGGCGAGTTTTCTTTGAAAGGTGTGTTGGCGGGTGAGCGGGTCGGTCCTGTTTGTAGGGTATGGTTACCGATAAGTTGTCTGCTTGCTTGCCTCTGGCAGCCTTGGAATGCTCAAGCTGTGGGGATGGAAGAAGGGAGGAGGATGATTTGCGGCTCTAAGAAGGCAAAGAAGGTCGGTTTGTGGGACGCGAAAAGGGGGTTATGGGTGTGGTGGGACCTTTTCGTGTTGCGGGAGGTGTTGAGTTGGGGGAGATGGGAGGCGGAGGGAGGTGTGGTAAGAGAAAATGGAAGGTCGTGTTGGGGGTCGCAGGTTTTGATGGGCGTATTAAACAGGGGTGTAATTGACGATGACGAATGGCGGTGATGATTGTTTGCTGTAACTTTTGAGTAGAGGTCAATCTCAATGATAGCTCCATGAAAGAGAGGGTGGGCATCATTATCGTAAAGGAAGAATGGGGGTTATGATTGAGGGTTGCATTTTTGAGGTGATCATCAGTACATATGTACTGTGTTATTGAATGCATGAGGGGTCCAGAGAATGGTTGACCTCAAAATAGAATTCTGCTGCTTGCTTTATTCCATCACTTTCAAGAATACAAACTAAATCTTGTTTTTTTTTGAAGGGGAGCCAAATGAAGGGGCTTGAACGAATGAGCTGGGAAACAAACTCGAGCAAGAGCTCCTTCCCCGTCTCATACACGTAAACTTCATGAAAACTTCATGAAATTGGCATCTTCAACGATCATGATACTTCATCAATTGATTGAAGTATAGTCAATTTTGTAAGTAAGAAAGTAAGTTGTCGTCGTGATCGTGCGTGATTGACCTCGTTCGTTTATCAGAAACATTCATTCTTTGTCTCGGAATGTCTCAGATACCTCCGACTGTGACGGCATCTGCTGCAGATTGATTGAACCCCGCTATTTCCTAACGACGACGACGTCGTCAACCGCAGAGAATATCATTTCAGTCAATTTGTTTTCATTCAATCACGAATTGGCAGATATTCCTATCATTTCGCTCGCAATATGATGGAGGTAGCCTCACAAAATGATGAAAGGACCACGGACATGGCAGATCTCCTACCATCCGAGGTTAACAGCGATAACGATATCGATATCAGGGAGCCCAGCTTATCGCAGTTTCCCGACGAATTGATCCTGGAGATCCTATCCTATCTAGACGTCGATGACCTGCTAATTGCCTCAAGGGTACGTGAATAAACACCCTTCCATCACATCTTGCCTATGCCGTATTTCATCAGCAAAGAGTCAACAACTGACATGTTTCTCTACAGCTGTCTCACCACCTCCGAACCCTCTCCTTTGACCCTCTTCTCCACGCCCATCGTCTCCACGATGCATCTAATACTCTCTCCCGACGTCTTTCCCATCGGGCTCCGCTCACAGATCTCATGAGCCAACGAATATACATAACTCGCACCTCGCTCGTAGCGCGCAATCTGGGTCGAAATCTCATAAAGATAAAATTGAATAGGCAGCTTGGACAAAGACCGACTGTCGAAACATTAGTGGAGAAGAATGTATTGCCGAAAGAATGTTATGGGCATGGAAAAGTAGCACCAGGACTGGTAGGAGTCAAGAGGAGAGTGGAGAGGGAGAGGGTGAAGGATGGGCTGAGGGCTTTGGTGGAGGGGTGGAAGGGTAGGGTGGGTGAGAAGGAGAGGGAGGTTGAGGAGACGAGAGAGGGAAAGGTGGAGGTTAGATGGTTGGTTAGGAGATTTGGTGGTAGAGGTGGGGATGAGAGGACTGTGCAGAGAGGGGCTTGGGGAAAGAAGTTAGAACGCAGAGAGATACCGGCGAGGGCCAAAGTCTTGGGTTTGAGGAGATTTTGGGAGAGGGTGGGTAGAGAAGGGGTGGGGGCTAGTGGGAATGGTTTGGGGTACATTTGAGGTTGGAATCTTTTGTCATCTTTTCTATTTCTTTTTTCTTCTGAATTTCTGCGATGGGATCTTTCTACAAATGGTCAAGTAGAATGGTTTGGGACGGTTTTTCTTCTTCCACTTTTTGCAACTTTCATGTAATGAATATCTGATTTTATGGTTTTCGCATTCTTTTTATTAATAATAGGAGACTACCCGGAAATGTTTTCATTTGCACGCAATATATCAAGATGAAAAGCTTCTCCTAGATATATCCAAACCTGCTCAATCACCCCCAAAGGGCCAATAATATCATGGGTCAAGTGCATGAAGGTTAGAATTTGTTACAAAAAGTTTGACCTTCGCATTCAGAGCGCTTCAGAGGGAAAAACGACTATGTGGGATTGAGTCTAATAAATAACCCTGTGGGTGATCACTGGCAAACTTTTGGGCCAATAACCCCGCCAGGTTAGAACAAAAATAAATCCTTTGAAGTTTGGAAACAAATCACTGCATTACTGCTGTCACGATTCATCGTGCTTCCAGATGCTCTGTTGGTGAGTCTACTCTATCTTGATACAGCTTTTGCCAATGTGACTCCCTCCTTGCATAATCATACACTGCAATAGCTCCATGTCCTCAACTTCAAGCCTTTTCTCCACGATAATTTGCAATTATTTGGCAAGTCCCCCTGCTTTGCTGCTTTGCTGCTTTGCAGTGGAAACGAAGCCAATTATGCCGATGCTACCTCCTATTTTGATACATTCTATACTTTGGGCGGTAGTAGCAGATTACCGTTGATATTAACTCAAAATTGAATTTTAGAATACACCATATTCGGACTGACTCCTTCTGCATTATTCAAGAATTATGTACCAATAATTATAACACCGTTCACGTGCAAAACCAGCCAAATATCGTACGTCTTTACACGCTGCAATGTCTATTTGTACCACACACTGACTATCATGCAGTTGGATAGAGCACGTCTATTTCAAGATATTAACTTGGCTCCTCGTACTTCTCATCAACGTGATGACAATGGATGTGTAAATCTGGCCAAGCACATGAGGACGCACGTGCACCATTGAAGGTCACAGAGCAAATGCGCGTAGATGTAAACTTTATAACTTGGCATTGTGTAGTTGATGCTTCTGCGAAATTGGATCTTATATTTCCCATGAATAAACTCCCACTGGCAGTATTCTCGGGTGTTTTTGGATACTATTAAAAGGTTTTAGAGAGAATATCTTGCAGGTCTTTGGAAAAGAGACTGGGGAAATGCGCTACTATGGGTTAGCAAATGTCCGTCGGGTTATCATCAAGCTCTTAAGTACTACCGTGCTGTTCCGTATATAGCTCCTACATGGTCATGGTCTTTAATACATGCAGAAATATGGGAAAATAGTTCGTTGTGATGTGTCAATCAGTTACAATCGGGAAGCCTGGCACCAACTCCAGACTTTGAAATCTTCGGCCTCTATGCAAGTATCGTTGGGATGAACATCTCTGGCTTCGTAAATATGGTCATGCTTACCCAAGGAGGTAATTGTGTCATTCCACTCGCAATGCCACAGCAATATCGGAATTCTTTCATTCTGGCGATGATCAAATAATCATAGGTAGGGAGCAATGCACCAAGCGATGATATTGCTTCTGGGAACCATCTATCAGTTAAACCATCTATTCTTTATGTATTCATAATCAGGCATCGCATTCTTTACCTGACCGGCTCACTTTGTCGCAGCCTCACTTCCAAACTCTACTTTCCACCTTTCCACCTCTTGATTAATATCTAGTCTAACCGAGGTTTTTCCTTCTATAACTCCCGAAGACAAAACTAGCGTACACTTCATCCTTTTTGGAAACCATTCTTTTTTTCAGATCCTCTTCATTCACTACTCCCCATGAGAATTTCAATGTCGCAGGATCCCCTACAATAATCAATCCCTGCATAGTTTTTCACAGCTTCGGCATTCATCATAACATCATCGGCATCCAGAACAATGGGCACAACTCAAGGTTGAGAACAAAGCTAATTATACAATCTCCTCAACTGTTGCATCGAAATCTCCAATTTATTTCGTGGCCATTCTGTCTTTGCAGCATGAGGCCCTTCAAGATCAATGTAAGTCCTATGAATCGAAGGAAATGCTAATGCTGAACGATAGATCGAAAATGTGGGAGTCGGATAGATTTATCAGGGAAGACTGTTTCACTCTCGACAGAATATTTCTGGTGTTCAAAAGTCTTCACAGTCCATGCCTCATCTTTAATACCGTCTTATCCGTCAACAAACTCCATCTCCGAAAGACAAGTCATGAGCAAAGGGGCATGCTCTTTCACAAATGCAGATTTCTCTTCTGGTTTGGTGGCCATGGCCTGGCCATGTAAAGCTTCTAAATTAGACGAATGTGTTGCTAACACTTTTTTCTCAACGTTCCTGAGTCCATTCTTTTAGATGGGGTGTATGAGACACAAATAGCCGGAATATACGGTGGAGGGTTGGAAGGAATATCCATCATTTGTTGATTCTGTTTTATCGATCGATTAGATTTCGGGTTGATCATTGAGATTGAGAATATTGAGGGAGATATTGGAAGCGTTTAGGGGATATGTTGGGAGGAGGTGATGGTGGGATTTGTTACTCATGATTTGAGAAGTCGGAAATGGGATTGATGGGGTTGAATACCTATTTGAGGGTTCTAGATGGGTTGATAAAATTGGGTGTATTTTGGCTGATTTGTAACACCGTTCCGGATACGATGCGCTGTGATGGCTGGATTTAAGCTACATACTACATACATGATCATTCGTTGGGACAGCTAACTAACCATTTAAACGTTGATGTTGATCGTGTAAAAGCTGCACCTATGATGTCTTTTTGAGGCAATTCGCAGCTCATGAACTCTTTATATTTTTGAGATGGACTTTATTCATGAATGCCTCTACAATTCTGTCTTGTGGCATCACATATGGAGTATAAACAATTGCCGGTTGATTCAATCATACACTGCAACTTGTAAGTACGATTTCACGTCCCCTGACAAGACTGTTCCAACCATTATGCCGTCGTTTAACTTTCTATATATAATTCCCAGCTATATGGTAGGTACTAGTTTAATGATGATATTCAGTATTCATATTATGAAATTCCCACAATCACCATGAATCCACCAGCCCCGCAGATGATTCACAAACCTCGGTCCCCCTCATTATAATTCACCTCCTCGATCTTCCAAATCTTTTCTAGATAAAAACATGCAAGGCATTGTATGAGAAACCTTGTCCACAATTCTTTCCAAGATCGTGAACAGAAAACAGAACTACAACCAGTTTCTTCCACATGTAAAATGACCAATTTATCAAGAAAATTATAGGTATACAGTGTTGCAATACAACAATAAACCATCCATTATCCAAGTCTGGGAAACATTCACCATGATACTAAGAAAAAATGACAATGATAATAGATTTAGTAACAACAGTCAAATTCTCGATTTTTCGTGACAGTGGAAGAGAATGGGTGGTTATTATGGAAGGAAGGGGAGTTTAAGGAAGATAATAACTTGTGTGTGTATATAAATCGGTGGCTGTTGGTAAATGGAAGTAGAATAACTGCTGTCTCATTCTTCAATTGTTGCTTGTTTGTTAGGTGGGAATTATGGGATGAAACGAATCAAGTAATAGTCAATGTCCTTATGCTCAAAGTAGGAAATCTACCATTGTTTTGCAGGTTAACGCGTGAGTAATATCTAGCGTCTCTAATAATAGTTGTTCAAGCCAACGATTTCTCTTCCATTAAGATGGCTTTGTGCGCTAGGCTTTTTTGTGGAAGAAACATTGCTTCAGGCGTGCTCTACTCACGTATATATGGATAAACAAAGTTGCAGTTTTCCCCTCCATATCAAAGATCAAAGTGAATAAACTAACCCCCAATCTCAACACAAAGCACGCACACAAAGCACGCGACCAGAAAATTCACCCAGCTATAGATGAGAAGATATTCTGATTGGTATTGATTTATGTAATGGGATACAACTTAGCAACACAATGTGATTCAGACCGAAGCAAGTCCTCCCAATAACCATAAAAGGGTCTTCTCGCCACATCTTTGCTCGCTCATCGTTCATTATATGCAGCCTTGGAAAAGGAGCTGGGGCCGAGTCATGTATTGGATTCATGTCTAGTCGAAGGTTTCCCTGGAAAGTGAAGGATGTCGCGGGACAGATTTGGAAGTGTTTTGATTTGGCTTATGTTGAATGATATCGCTCATAAGATGTTATATTGTTTTGCTGTCACTATTATTACTGGCATTGCCCCTATATTATATTTGGCGACGGTAGATTGTAACTTGCACTCTTTAGACGATACTGGTGGTCTGTATGACAAGATGATAGGATGAGTATATATTTCAATATAGTTCTAATGCCAATGATAGAGGTATACGGTAAAAATAGAAGCAATAAATCCATATTGGTTCGATATTATTGTCCTTAACCGTGGCGACTGAGGAAAGTCGCCAAGTGAAGTGGTCAAACAACACCTGCATTATATTTTTCGGTCAATACCAGACATTAATGACTGATATACAATTGTTGGCTTGCTTGATCAACAATATCAAATACTCATTTGATATTTGAAATCATTATAAGAAAAATATAAAAAATTCGACAATTAAAAGTCAAGTAAAAGCAATAAGGATAGAAATCCCACATAGGCTGATTTCATGGGACGATATCTTAAGATGACTACAATAAAGATGCAACAATTATTATATCAACGAGAAATTAACTAAGAGAAAAAAAGATCAAGGTCGACAATAACCAAACTATATTCTCAAAAGCATTGATCCAAAACTTTCAGAAAATTGTTGTAGAGATCCAACAGAAACCTCTTTGATAGGAAGCTAGACAGCCCTCCGATAGGAAAGTTTCGATGAGAGTGTATCAAAACACTCCAATTTGAAAACACCATTTGAGGGAATTTCTAAAATATCTGAGGCATTGGTGAAGTTTCAGAAAAATTGAAAGATAGAACAGTAAATGACATGTAAGGATCCAAATAAGAACCATACATATAAATTCTACCACCTTTAACTTAATCTTTCAATCACTCAATAACGGACAGCCAATACACATTTAATTGAAAGATCTGCAGGTATTCCAACCGGTGTAAAACCAGAGAGACAATTTATCAAAATTCGACTGTATAAATAATAAATCTCCTCAAATACTCCACTTGGATGTCGGTAAAGATAGCCCTCAGAGCAGTTTGACTGTCACGGCTTGTCAATTGTTTGGGATTTTGAGTATGAGGCACGCTCATCGTAGTAGATTTATAATAGAAGTTAGGCAAGTTCCTCCTAACTTTTATCCCATTATTATGCTATGTTGTTTTGTTATCATTGTCATTGTTGAGTGCCCGCGGAGCGACAACTATGTCCTATGGCCTCAGGCATGTTTTACCAAATCCCGCCCGGTCGTGTTCCAAGTTCTGTCGGCCACCGTACTTTGCTTACATCCCTCATCCTGATCAACGCAACTACTCCTCATGACAATGAGACTGCTTGATCTTATGGCTGATGGGTACTAGGCTTGTACTCAAAGGAAGGGTATGATACATCCCGAACTTAGGGGCTAGCTCATTCTTATACTGCAAGTGTCTAGGAGCTCGAGGGACGAACATGGCTGCCTCAACTCCAGCCTCCGACAAGATTGCCACGATCTCGTCAAAGCTACGCAGCTGTGTGGTCTGTCGGAGTCGAAAGGTTCGTTGTGACAAATTGTCTCCGTGTTCCAATTGCCGTAGGGCAAATATTTCATGTGTTGTTCCCTCAACCGATCGACCTCCTCGATGGGCTCGACGTCTCGAGCGTTCTGGTAACTTGGGGGTAGCATCAAGTAGCGCAAATGCAACACAAAAAGTTGATCCTGAAGTAGGCCCAGTTATAGAGAGGTTACACAATCTCGAGAACCTGGTCAAGGAGCTTAGAGGCCAATTGGAGCAGGCCAATGCTACATCGGCGCATTTTAATGGAGACGAGTTGCCCGCACTTGATGCTTCTGAGAACTCTCATTTCAATAGTAGTAATGATGTAGACCGCCAGACAGATGCCTCGTGTACCGCAGTAAGTACTTCTGAGGCACAGAACAAATTCGGAAGGCTGGTCCTCCAGGATGTCAATCGGAGCCGTTACATAAGCAGCGGTTTCTGGGCCCGCATGAACGACGAGGTGGGTCAACCGGCAGTATTCTGCGATCCCTATCATACAAAATTGACAGGTTACCTTTGTTGACACTATAGTAGATTGAGGGACTGCAAATGGAAACTCGTGGCTCTATGGACCGTGAGTCGGATATATCATCAGAAGATGGCGATGTCCTCGAGAAGATACAATCCACTTTGGAGCATGAACGTACTTCTTCAGATCGACACGGATTCTTATTTCAACATAATCTGAGTCGTTCCGATCCTGATCTCTCCAAATTGCGGCCTTTGCCATCACAGATACCCTTTCTTTTGAATGTGTACTCGGAAAATATACACGTCTTTATGAAAATTGTAGATATTCCAATCATCACCAACATGATCCGTGATTTACGTAGCAATAAAAGTAGCAGCCTCTCACCAGCCAACGAGGCATTGATGTTCTCGATTTACTATGCTACGGTAACATCGATGGAGGAAGATGACGTGAGTTTTATTTAGTCCGAACTTACCTCTTATGTCTCTTACTCACAATCCTATCTCACTCTAGATTCTGACAAACTTTGGCTGCACGAAATCGGAGCTAAGTTTCAACTACCGGCTAGGTCTGGAACATTGTCTAGCGAAGGCCGATTTTCTCAGTGAGCCTGATATAACTCTGGTGCAAGCCATGGTTATCTTTCTCTTTCTTGTACGACGCCAAGAAAGTCCAAAATTCGTGTGGATGATGACTGGTTTAGTCATAAGGATGGCGCAGGCTCTAGGATTGCACCGGGATGGTTCCCATTTCCCCAATCTTACTCCCTATGAGGTTGAAACTCGTAGAAGAGTTTGGTGGGCAGTGTGTCTACTAGATTTGCGAGCATCAGAAGACCAAGGTACGGAGCTTACCACCACTAGCAGTAGTGTCGACACAAAGATTCCACTCAATATTGATGATGCCGACCTCAAGCCTCATACTACACAGATGCCACCAGAGCGTCAGGGTGTGACTGATCTGACTCTCACGGTCGTTTCGGCAGAGATGTGCGATGTTATGAGGCGTTTGATGACTTCAGGTATGGGAGAGGGCTCGTCAGGCGCTGAAAATCAAAATCTTCTGCTAAGCGACCTTTACGGGGCAGTCGATCGACGTTTCCTCCAATACAATACAGGGAGTAAAAACATTGCATCCTGGTGTCTTTCCACTTTAGCGCGCATGGTTGTGTCCAAGATGAACCTCATTCTTAATCTACCGGTGCTCTTCTCTTCTCCCAGCGAAAATCACTCGGAGAAAGTACGAACCGAACTACTAATCTCTGCAATAGAGGTGGCAGAGTACAATCATGCTCTCAATTCTGAGAAAGATTGCCAACAATGGAATTGGCTCTTCCAGACTTGTACGCATTGGCATGCAATTGTTTATCTTTTGATCGAAACCTCGCGACGTCAGTGGTCGCCCATCGTCGAGCGAGCCTGGGCTGTCCTACATAGCAAATGGTTGATACCTCGACAGTTGACCAACCAGTCTGAAAGGGACAAAAACTCTCGGATTTGGGTACCTCTCCGAAAGCTTATGACTAAGACACGAAAACATCGTGTAGCAGAGCTTCAACGTCTGCGAGAGGATTCGTGGTCGGCGACACAACTAGAACTAGAAGATGGGCGTATACCTCTCCCAGCGAGTCCTGTACCATCTTATGATGGGAAGAGTGACAATATCTTTCGCGATCGTTGGCGTGAGCTTCTCGCAATACCCCAGGAAATAGAGAATGGGAAAAAGACTGGTGAGCCGCATACCTCAGTATCGATCACCGGGAATGCACCCAATACACCCCAACAGACCTTTAATTCTACATCGGGATGTGGAAATGGCGATTTACGGCCCATCGACTCAAACAACCTTGTCGGCCAAAATCTGAACAGCATAAATAACTACCAAGCTCAGAGCCCTCAATGTCAAATTGGACGAAAGCAGACTGAAAATCTACTCCACGACGCAATGGACACAGTCCCGCAAAATTGGACGACCGGTCAACCTCTAGGTTCAAATACAATGTCATCTTCCTGGAGTGATGCTGATCCGTCAATGGGCATCTTCGCTGATATGGACGCCAATATGGATTTGGATATGGATGTGAATTGGTATGAATGGATTGAATCGGCCCAAGTCATGGAACTTTAAGGGAATAGGCATCCAACATTTGCGTCAGTTCATCAGCCTTTGGGCCGGCTAAATGTGATGGCCCCAAATTTATTCTCCTGTGAAAAATAGGCGTTGAATGAATAGTTGGAGCCAACGGAACAGGTTCATGATTTTTGATATTATATTCTCAGAGTGAGTAAATAGTTCCTTGGGAAGGATTGGATGTCAGACAAAATATGTGAAAAAAACGCTATAGATTATGTGTCATTCTCTCATTTATTAACGCTATTATCATGCAGTACTTATCCTTCATCTCATAATTCGGAGGTGAAGCCTAGGCACCAGAACCTCCCGTTCGCGTTTTTCTCGGATCCCATGAAGCGATATGATTGGTCGTTCGCGGCATCAGCAAGTACCTAGTAGGTACAACTCCTAGAGGCGAAGCTGACAAATCACGTGTTAGTGGCGAGCCGAGAAGTACGCGAGAAAAAGCGCGAGAAAATGCCGAGATACCTACCTACCTAGGGGATCAAGTTACGAGCATCGCGAAATATATTTTTCTATAAAGAGTTGCTGGTCCCATTGATTGAAAAATGCATTATGATTATCCATTTGCACAGATTTATTTTTTGAGCGTTTACTCATCTTGCATTGAATATTTTATATCTTGGTTGGGTTGATAGCCCGCTTTCGTTAAACAGAGATTACTTTTAAGCGATTACCCCTTGGAACTAGGTACTACTACCTGTAGGTACGCAGAGTAAAATACCAATTTTACAAATCACGGGAGGTAAACTCGCAAGATTCATAATGGATCCATCGTGTAATGAATGCATTAAGGTATATCCACCCATCTTTCACCTCTTCTACACTTCCAACTAATCCCTCTCTCCACCCCCATAGGGTACAATCCACGCCGGCCTCCCCATCGGCCACGAAGAAAAAATCCACAATCTCAACTGCTACGTGGTCGGGAACCCCGCCACCGCACGCGCCATAATAGTAATCTACACCGATATCTTCGGGCTTCTGCTCCCCAACAACAAACTCCTCGCCGACGCCTATGCCTCCACTGGGGAATATCTGGTGTACGTACCCGATTTTTTCGAAGGGGATCCCGTGGCGCTCAAGGTAGCGGATCTTTTGATCCCCGTGGATGCGAAGAAACAGGGGACGCTGGGGAAATATACGGGCATGTTGGCTTGTGCGCCGAGTTTTTTGTTGTGGATGGGGAGACATAAGGAAGTGAGGTGTTCGCGGGTTTGTAATGAATTTTTGGGGGAATTGAGACGAGGGACGGGGGGGGAGAGGAAAATTGGGATGGTGGGGTTTTGTTGGGGTGGGAAGTATGCGGTCAGGGCTGGGTTGGAGGAGAATATGATTGAAATTGATGGGACAAAAGTGTCGCTGGTGGATGCGGTGGTGGCGTTGCATCCGAGTCATTTGGCGCTTCCGCGGGATGTGGAGGGTTTGGTTGTGCCGGTTAGTTATGGGTGGGGGGAGAAGGATGTTGCGGTTGATATTAAGCAGATGGGGATGATTGAGGAGATTCATAGGAAGGCCAGGGATAAGGGGAGAAAGGTGCCGGAGATGGAACATATGGTTTATAAGCCGGGACGACATGGGTTTGCTGTGAGAGGTAATCCGGATGATCCCCAAGAGAGAGCTTGCTTGGAGGACTCGATGAAGCAGGGTTTGAACTGGTTGGGAAGATGGCTTTGATTGCGAATTGAGAGACACTTTGAGTTTCGGTGGGAAATATTTCAGGGAGAATAATATCAAGTAGAACGCCTGATTTCTGATTGCTTCTTTGCAGAAAGTGTGTCCATACAATATTGTCGTGAAATGAGTGAGAGAAGAACTAACTTTCTTTATATCCAATACTCTTCACTTTCTGCTAGATGAACTTGGACGCAAATTAGATAGACACTGATAAATTTCTCGACCACATAAGAAGACATATAAAATGTTTACATATGACTGGTTTGAAATCGTATGGGAAACATCATTTGCTTGTCACATTATGCTGATCGGAGATATTTCGAAAACTTGTTAATAAAAGATCATTTGATGGAGCGGAACATCTACGTTAGCACTTGCTACAAATAGATTGCATATTTCATAGTGAAATAACCTTCTCAATTCATTGTATCAGCAACTGGTCCTCAAAAACAATCGAGCGGATTAAATTGTTTTACATCCTTGTAGGCAGGAGCCGATATCCTGCTTTAGTAATTAGGGGTATAATCAAGGAATATCGAAAACCAACATGACCAGCATTCATACTTCTACATGTCCAGATTTCACTGTTATCTTAATCTGAATCCATCCCAATCATCCTCATCGTCATCATCTTCATCTTCGTCTTCTTCCAGCACATTATTGATTGCCGAGGTTTCGGTTGGTGCTGTCACTGTTTCCATTCCTCCCGTCGCCTTTTCTTTCGACCTTAAAGCTTCGCGTTTCTCCCTCAAGCGCTTCACCCTCTGCTCTAAACCTTCCATTTCTTCGAATTCCTCCTGTAATTTTCTTTCCGCATCTTCTTTATCCCCCTCTAACTCGGCTTCCAACTTCTCTTTCCTCCGCGCCTTCTCTTCTTCTGCTGATCGAGCTTCTACTTCTGCCGCAGTCATGGCAGGCGCAGATATGACAGCTTCTAATTCGACTTCTGCCGGAACATCTGCGGCGGCAATATCTGCTTCGAATGCGGCCCATTCATCCTCATCCACTGTTGTTTGTTTAATCAGTGGGGGCGATTTGGTTGGCTTTGCTGGTGTTGCAGGACGAGAGGGGATTTGCATATCATGAGGTATCGCAGATTTCGAGGGTGATTCAGATCTCTCTTTCGATGTTTCTGTAGCTGGTACGAAAAATCCATCCAATGCACTAGGTGAAGCTTTACTGCGCTTCTTCAGTGTACCATAATCTATATCCTCCTCGTCGTCGTCCACTTTCCTCTTTTTATTACTTCCTTCACTGCCATTTGTATCTGCCTCGATATTGCGCTCACGTTCTACCTCTTGCTGTTTCGACAGTCGCAGGATATGTCCTGGTGATCGTAAATGTCCTTCCCATAATGATTCACTCTTCATCTGCAAATGACAAACGAGACACATCAGAGTACCAGCAGTTGAATAGCCAGCGTGTTTATGCTGTATGCGACGAGCAGCTCGCTCATTTTTCAGAAGTGAACGGACGTCTGCCATGTTTGTTATGATTTGGGAAGAGATGGCGAAAATAAAAACAAAAGACCAGGCACGGGCGAAGTGAGGATAGGGTATTCGGAGACTCAGTGGTATATTCGTTTGGGTTGATTTGGGATTCGAGGCTGAAGCACCTCGGATCTCCTTGACATTTTCTAGTCCCATATGAACCTGGGAGCTCTCATTGCCAAGACGCTAATCAGGTCTTGATAGTCAGCCCAGAGCATACCGGTCGGATCTAAAAGTCGCCGATATCACATGACTCGCACCCCGCACCTTAGGATTTCTAAGCCTTGCCTGCACCCTTACCGCAAAATTGTTCATTATCTTAGTGAAAATAAATCAATCGCCGCCTTCCTATCTCGAATCTAAAACATAAACATAAACGACGATTTCATATAACGACCAAGGGAATATTGCCCATCAAATCTCGAAATACATCGTCGCATTATTGGAATACCTTCATTATCACATTGCGACAAACAATTATCCACCGTTTTAAGTTGTTCAAAGCTATCTGCGCATTCACCACGCGACCGATCTTTTGAAGCTTATCCCGGATATCAACAAAAGCAATATCGCGACTTCATTTTTTGTACTTGGGCGGGATTACAAAGAGAAGCTTTTCATTGATTGTTGATAGCTTCTCATTTATCATCTACATATTGCCCTTTCTTCAACACCCATAGCTTGTTCGTAGAGCCAGTGATCGCGTGAAATCAATTCATCAACGCGTACTTTGAAATCAGCTCCAGGGCGCATATTCATCCCTTGTAATAACCAAATCCGCCTCCAGAAGAGCGTTGAACCCTCGTATCTTTGATAATATTCTTCATTATGGCCGGTAAGCAATAGCAACCTCTTGGCATGCCATCCCACTTGCTTTGCGCAAGGAATTGGCAAATGCTTTACCCCCCAAAACGATCATTCGAGGAGATAGCTAGCTAACAAGGATGCTACAGATGTCAGGAAATCATCGAGAGCGACAAAGGGACAACATCCCAAAGCTCATGAACTCGATCAACCTATCGAATCCAAAAAGAAAGGAAAGAAAGGTGGAAAGAAGGCCGCGGTTCAAGAAGAGGAAGCTGAGGTTATCCGCTGTGTTTGTGGAGTTACTTCAACTACCGATGATGATGAAGCTGCCTGGATCGCTTGTGACAATTGCGCTGTCTGGCAACATAACGTTTGCGTGGGAGTAAGTCGATTTGAGGAAGATACACCGGATAAATACCTTTGCGAACAATGCGCGCCAAATGCCCACAAGGAACTCTTGGATGGCATTTCCAGAGGTGAACAGCCATGGATCGCAAGACAAGAAAAGTACGAAGAGGAAAAGGCAGAGCAGGAGAGAAAAGAGGCAGAGGAAGCAGCAAGGAAGAAGGGCAAGAAAGGAAAGAAAAGACAAAGTGGAGGTGGAGGTGAACAGAAACGCGATGTAACTCCTGCGAATGGAAAGATACAATCCCCTCCAGTTCCACTCAAGAAAGAACCACAAAAGGAGTCGCCCGCGAAGGTTTCCAGCCAAAAACGCAAGGCAAGAGATGAATCTCAAGACAAAGAGGCTGTTAAAGTAAGTTTTCAATGTGAGTGAATGGATAAATTGTGCTGATCGTATGTTAGGAATCTTCATCAAAAGTCCGCAAAACATCTGCCCGTCCTACGCCTAGAGCATCTCCACCGTCAGATTTGCCCACCAAAATTACGGAGCTGGAAAATGAGCAACAGGGCCAGGCTACGTTAATCAAGAGAGGCTTACTTCAATCCATTCCACTTGCTATCGAACACCGCCATTATACCTTGCGACCTGATGACACCATTGATGCGAAGGCAGAACGACTTGCTATTCAAATAGAAGGAGCTGTTCGTAGCACGCACCCTAGCAAGTCGGCCTCCATTAAACAAATCCGCTCCATATTTTCCAATTTAAAGCAAAACCAAGAACTATGCAATGGTTTATTGACACAGTCATTATCTCCTCAGTCACTTGCGGTCATGACAACAGACGATATGGCGAGCAAAGAGTTGAAACGCGAAACAGCTATCATGAAGGCACGAGCCGACAAACAATCGATCATGATAACGGATGATGGTCCTCGAATTCGAAGAACCCACAAAGGCGAGGAGATTATCGAAGGGGACAGCAACCCCAATGAATATTCTGACATTCCAATGTCTGCATCACGTCGACGAGAAATGTTGGATCCAAATGCTGGTATGGGTGATAGGTCTAGGTCACGTTCACCTGAAAATGAGGTTGAATTGCCAGAAGTTGCTGATGACTATCCATCTCGAGACAAAATTCGCAGTTCAGCAACGCCTAAAACACCTTTGAATATTGATACCAAGCAACCAGCTTTGAGAAAGGGCTCCACACAAAGTTCCGCAACTGGAAATTTCGATATCAATAAAGTCTTCTCTAGCGTTCAATCTCCCCACCCTTCTACCAACAAACAACGTGTTAGTATAGATCAATACAGACGGATGTCTGGGAACGCACCTCCTGTGAATGGACCGGGAGATGATCCTGATGTTGATAAGATGCTTCAAGACGATAATGAGTCCCCCCCTTACTCTCCAGTTGAAGACAACCCAGATCCGGACATTGTTTGGAGAGGAACAGTGAGCATGGATTCTATAGCAAAATTCCCAGCCTATGCAAAACAAATTGCCGGTCCGGATTTGAGTCGCAATCGCATGCAAACACCATGGTCCGAGCTCCTTCACAAAGACTTGAAGGTTCATGGCAGAATTGATGCAGACAAAGCCAACGAATATTTATGTGGCCTTCGATATAGTCCTCCATCGGATGTGATCATCCTCAACATTACGTCGGCTTCTGGTTCACCAGATTTCCTTGATTTGTATAATTACTTTCATGACAAGAAACGTTATGGCGTACTTACGAACAAAGGTCCTGGAAACGTGCGGGATACATATTTAGTCCCAGTGCCCCCCGGACCTGGAAATATCCCCGACTTCGTTGTCAATCTGCTAGAACACAATTTGCCAGAAGATAGACCGGAACCATCGATACTGGTAACTTTGGTTGTACGCAATGGATGGGAACAGCCTTCACGTATTCAATCTTTCGACGGCGCATCTGATCCTCACAGCCCTCTTACTGCGGGTGGCGTCGCTCAACGCCAAATGTCGATGAATCATTCGGGTCCAGCTATGTCACCCAGCCCGGTTGTTCATCCCAGTTCCTTCTACTCTCCTTCTCCTGCTGTCCCAAAGCCTGATGAACGGAACCAGCAGCAGAATTTTGAAGAGCAGAGACGAATCGCGCAAGTTGAAGGCGAAGCTGTTGCGTTGAGAATTCTGGGAGAGTACGCTCGGGCTCCAACTGTAAGCTTTTTGATGCCGCAGGCCTATCAAATGAGAGACTTGGAGTGGCAGGCAATTAGGAATATTTTGGAAAGAGATGAAAAGGCACAGACTGATTTGAAGCACTTAAGCGAGGTTCTGGAGAGGTCCGGACCTCAATCATGAAGACTCGGTCTATTGGAACCATTTCATCGGATCTAAACCTGGATGAAATAGAAATGGAATGGCAGTTGGGTCAAGGGGGTGATTGGGGGAGGATATACTCTGTCGGCGTTCCGGGGTTGCAAAATTAGGGAATCATGTTGAATCGTTTTCTTGTCCATGTATATTTTTCTTTACCCTTTTTTTTTCTTCCTTACTCTCATTTCTTGGCTAAAAGTACCAAAACAGTAAATTGGAATGCCAGGGCAAGTCTTTTGTCAAGTCATACCAACGTTTATTGTGGTACAGTTTTAGCAGTCAGCGCACAGCAGATAACAATGTTATGATACCAATACCCAATGATTATGATCTCGATTCTCTTTCTACGTTTTGTAGGATGGGCTAGGATGAGATCATGTCATTTTGAGATAGCTATTGACCACTTTTTTCAAGATTGCAATGGGTTCATATGTGATTTTTGTAATGTGATCGTAAGTTTGTGTACTGTGATTTAAGTCCCGCTTTAGTTCTACTGTGGGATGTTATTATAGTCGGTGCCTTCTATCAAAGCCGAGTTACTAGTCAGCATACCCTTCCAGCATCCAAGACCTGCATCATCCCTCCCTCGTCCTTGTGAAGAAAAATAGAAGATCCACCTATAAACTGAATTGCCCCACTCCCTCTTGAGCCCAACTGGCCTTGATCACTTTATTGCTCACATTTTAATAATATGCCAATTTTTGGCAAATGAGTGGCTATGTTCAAAAGTGACAGTACTTTTTTATATATAATCTCATCCCAGTTCTAGTCTACAAAACTTAGGGGGAAGCTTCAATGCGTAGCCGATTTGAAAAATTGGGATTTTAGCTCACTGCACCGGACCGAAACTCCCCTTTCATTTATGCGATTGACGTCCACCATTGTCCCGTAATTTTTGAGACTAAATGACGTTTGCAGATAGTTATAGGGGAAGTTATTGAATGAGATAACCCTAGAACGAGAAGATCGAGTCCCCGCCGTCTCAAAGTAAGCATTGCAATTGATTCTATTGATAGTAGCCCAGAGACATCAGCGCAAACAAATCTCCTGCTCCTTCCAATCTGGCAATGTTAAACCCTGTCCATCCATCATTCCATGAATATAACATCCGCCCACTAACTTCCACTTCTCCAATTCTCTCCCCCTAACTCTCCCCTCTCCCCACTCCCTCAAAACAAATGGCACCCTACCTCCCAATACTAACGCCACCCTATCGCCCACCTCCGCGTCCAGTGGCACCAATCCAACATAACCTCCGCTCGTTCTACAAACCTTATAATACAACCCCGCACTAACTGCATTAAAATATCCTTCGTTCTCGGGCTCAAATAAGGCCATTCCCGGATCCATTCCTTGTCTTGGTTTGGCACCTGCAAAGCTTGCTAGTGCAAGGCCGTTGACGTGTTTTCGCCAGCTCGTGTATTGTTTTGCATAATCTGGGGGAGCCAAGGAATCATTCGTGGATATTCTGTTCGCTATTAAGGTGCGCCACTTGACTTCTTCCATGCTCTCCCCGGTAGAGTACTCGGAAATTGAATTGAAAATACCATCTGCGTCGATCAAGGTTCCTAGAATGGCGAGTGGCTCCAGACCGACCGATCGATCGAGAATGGGACCTATGCCCACACGGTCAATAGTATCGATCAAACCCCCTGCGACAATCAAATGATCGTTTTGAAGCCCACTGATTCTCACTCGCGGCTCCGAGGTGCCGGTGGCGTGGTAGATATCTTTTCCGCCTGCACCTAATGTTACACCTTTTGAGGTGGGAAGAATCGGCGTCGTCAAATTGCCTATCCAGGAAGGAATTTCTTCCTCGGGGCTGTCCAATATATGAATTTGTGATTCGGGATAAGATGGGGATGTGGGTCGAGAAACCTTGTACAAGATATCCATAGCATGTCCTTTCCGTACCAATACCGCAGCGTACCTACAAACAACCCATTTTAAGGATTTGCTATAGTCTGGCCTCAAAATCTCGCGCTCCTTATCAGTGAGATCATTAGCCAGACTCAAAAGAGCAAATAAACGATCTCTGGGATCGGTCGCTTCGCAAGATTCGGTTAAATCCATCATCGTCCAGAACGGTCCACCTTGCCACATCGTCTCTCTTACTGGAGGGAGAGGAAGCCCAAACATTCTACAATTTGTCTCGAGTGTTTCTCTGTCCCATATGTCTTCAAAGACCTGTGACGTTTCCGGAAATTGTCGAAACCAGCCCATGAGTCCACTTAGATTGAGACCAGGAAGCTCAGGGAATAGATTATCGGCTTCTCTCAACATTCCTTCATCTAATTCGTGGATATCTTTCATTTGATACTGTAGATGTTCCATTTGATTTGCTGAACTCCGCATATGACATAGCTTCAACATCGACATTGCACCAGCGTTTGCTTCGTAAAACTCATTGATATCGAATGATTGCTCGGAAGATTCCGAGCTATAGCCGCCTCTTAATGTCAATCCCAAATCATTGATCTTGATTGCTGCCTCGAGAAAAACTCTCCAGTTTCTTTCCCAGTCTCCACAAATGATACTGACTTCCCTACTTAAGAGAAACTCCTGTATGATCCAAATCCTCTTAAACCACGACCTCCGCCAAAATGCTCGGAATGCTATCCAACTACCACTTTTTCTACCAGGTAGACCAAAGCTGGTGAGAGAAGATGTTTCGATGATCTTAGCCTTCAGAGTATTGAAATTTTTCTTCCCAACTTTTTCAATAAGTCCAATGGCGAGATCACTTCTATCGGCTTCTGGGCCGAGGTAAACTACCGTTTTGAAAGCAGATGAGTAAATCTTCGGCATAAGAAGAATCTGTTCGCTCTTTTCCTCATTATCTTGCTGATTGATACAAATGGCATCGATCCAAAGGACTCGGGATTTACTCAGGAGTCGAAGACGAGTCAAGGCCAATTTGAGGGATGTGGTTATTGGTATTGCACCTTCTTTGGTATGGAATTCGTGGTACATATTGGGACTTCCCCATGTATATGAAAGCGCTTCATACTCAGGTTTGCTGGCGAGTGAGACCTGGACTAAGCGTCCGGTAAGAGGCTCTGTCGATTTCCCTGGTGATAAATGAAGGAGACGCACATGGCCGGATTTGAGTCCTTGATAGACAAATGAGAGTTTCTTTGGACTCTGTTTGAATAGAGATGAGGGGAAGAGCTCTTCTCGCATCAAATTTTCTAGATCATGGAGATTCGTCTCACTATCTCTCAAGTTCACGTGCTCCGGCTGAGAATCTTTCTTGAAAGGGTCACACGGCAACTCAGCAACCTGTCCGAACTCCTCCCTCATCAATCTTTCGAACCTATTCAGAAACAGCGCGTTATCCATAGATATGAATGTGAACTACGTTACTTCTTGGATTATAATCTTACAACACAGAACACAGAATCGTGAGGTGGTTCTCAGCCGCACTTGAAATTTTTGAAGGCGCTTTGCCGAAAGAAGCTAGGGAACGCCATGATTATGATATCTCAGCTTAAGAGATAAAACATCATCTATTCAAATATGAAAGCTACTCGAAGTGTGGAAATATTGTTGACGATAGAAGGAAGTCATAAAAAACTGATGACTAAGCAAAGGTCCATCTACATTACTGTAACCTGTATATACCTTGGAACATTATATAAAGCATCAAATTTTACCTCTTTAGTCAAATTAAAATTAAGTTCCTCCAGCTATACATTTACCCTCATAACCGTGACAGGATGCCACTGAGAATTATATTCTTACTAATTACTACCTACTCTTGCTAGTATATCTGAATAGAATACGTTTCAGTCTCTATAAGTCCTGTCACGCTTCTATATATACTATACGCACCGTACGAATCTATTAAGTATGGGAATCTATTAACTGTATTAGTTGCGTACTTTCTTACTTATTATATATTTTTCTACTATTCCTACAAGCAATCCAACCCTATGCTTTCCACATACTCTAGTTAGAGTCATACTCTTAACATATTTATGTTTTATAAGATTTTAAATAACTCTAGTTATACATATTAGAAAATAGACTTGTTTCGAAGATAAAAGATATAAATTAAACATATAAAAAAAAGCTATTGATAAGTCATTTTCTAAGCTAATTCTATACCAATATTTTAAGCTAGTACTTATATAACTTGAAAAAGCCACCCCTGCTACTATGTCACGTTAACATATCGATTGGAATTGGCCCTAAATTCTAAAAGCAACATTAATAAAGAAACGTCTGTATTATTAATAGAGGTGTACGGAAACTACTATAAGATATCTATATAATGTTCATACAATATGTTTGGAATAATTATATAACATAGTACAGGAAGCACATCCGGCTGCTGGATCGGTACGCATATATACGCACGATCCACAGCAGAGCATAGTTGAGAAAACCAGTCCAAATACAATACGATATAATATAGTACGATTACGTCTTTACCACCCATGGTGATACCAACAGTATGAAAAATAACCGACGTTAAATATTAAAGCTCTTTGAGCTGTACCCCGAATAACAACCCTATGGCGAAGATTTCCCCATTTGCTCGGCCATCCATCGGTCCATCTCAAACTCGTGACGATCACCTAAGCCCGTAAAGTCTGATGTAATTATTAAGTTTCGGTGATCTATGAAGGGTGTGGATAGAAGTTGACTGACCAGACTCAACAATATTGCAGCTTGGATTCTCATTATCATGTTCCCCGACAAGAACACACTTCGGCTTCTCGACAACATTTCGGCGCTCGGTTATCTGCCAGTTGATCTTTGTGTTCTTAATCTCCGTGACATGATAGGTGCCATGAACATCTTTTGAAGAAGGTGCTGAATGCTCAAGGCACCAGTTGAAGTGTCCCTTGACGAAACATTGCTTTGTACACTTGGCTTTTTCGCAGTTCTTATAAGGGCTATGTATATGTGTGTAAGTTATGCAAATTGACTTTGCTTGACAAAACGAACCATTCAAAATTTTCTCCGGACGATTTAATATCATCTAGGACGTTTTCAGTTTCTTCTCTCTTCTCCTGGGCTTCCTCAATCATCTGGTCCTTCACGTCACGCATTAGACGAGTCATGTGCCTTGTTGGAGGGCAAATTCAGGGTATGATTGTGGGAGTTCAGCAGATATGGCTGAAGCAGGGAATGATGGGGATGGAATCAGCAAGATTATATTGTATAAGGAAGCAGAATGCTATGTAGAGGAGAGACATCTTTATTGCAAAAATATATATATAGTGAATCTAAAATAAAGTTATATATAAATTCGATTTCAAACTGATTCTATAATCCAATACTTCAATGATTTAATAAAACCGTGTTTGTTATTATTTTGAATATGTAACACGCCTCACGTCATCATATGGGAATAGCTTCATGCATCACCAATTAGATAAAAGAACTAAGATGAAGAGATCTTCAAGAGATTACCACCTTAAAGAAGGGGTGATCACATACCCAACAACATGACATTCACTAGGTAGGTATGAGCAAACATCGCTAAAATCTATTCAACTTATTGATTTTCATCGATTATTTCCCGGATCTAATTTCTTCTTAGGTAGGCATTGAAATGTATTACTATTGTTGTATTATTGTGCATACTATGTACAGTAATATTATGGGATCATATGCTACGGTGAATGTATACCATTCATGTGTTCTTATAACAACTTATCATTCTATTGCATCCGACATAATGTTTAGGGTGTCAAATTCCTTACAATCCAACCTTACCGGCAAAACCCCCTCACTTCCTTCGGCAACAAGAACATCATTGATATGTCTCAATACATTGATTCTCAAGCCTGAGAATGTATTCCTACCATTCCTTTTCCATCTGCCATCAAGTTTGAGCATCAAACCCCGAATTCAGCAGTCTTTAATTCCAAATTCATATATAAAGACAGACAATAAATATTATAAAAAGTCCCCTAACCACTTTCGGGCCATCCCGCTTTTCAAGCCACCTTTACCATCAAGAACTGTGATTTTTAGATACCAATTTATAAATAAAATGAATCACAGAATTTTAGTGACTTTCTATAAGATATTTTTCGATATCTTGGGCTATATATTATAAATCAAGTCCCTTGATATAAAAGTAAATACTTTGATCTTAAACTTACGTATCCATTCACACACCGGGTTCTTTAATTCTTAACATCAATACTTGTATGATTCTGTAATTCCTTATAGTCACACCCATTATATATGATATAGTTTTATTTCTTCAAGCCCAAAACCTTTCTCCTCAAGCTTTCATTTCGGCAAGAGAGCGAGCCTGGATGGAAATATTCCATGCGAACTAAATTCAAAGATTCAATCTCTACAATCGAAAGTTATTGCGAAGTCGTTTTCAATAGCGGCCCGAGTCTGTGTGAACTTTTCGAAACTCACCACCGAATTCCCAGGCTCATTTTGGAAGATAGATCGTAGTATGAGTGTCACGTTCTTGGGGATATTTGTTGTTCAGTTAAGATCAAGCACGTCGATTTCCGGCTAATTATCGACGACGAAGCTACGGTGTCCGCCGTTATCCGAAGCTATAACTATATCGCCTGACTTGTATAATTTGAGAAGATGCATTGCCAAAATCACCCCTTCAGCCAATGTAGCTCGCACTTCCGTATACTCAGCCGCGCAACTCATGTCGATATATTGAAATAGAGATTCCCTGAGTGCCACCAAATATCCCTCAACCTCCAGCGTTTCATGACGTATATTGTCCATGTAATGATAAAAGAATAGGTATGGCGAGGAAAAGTTCCTATCTATATTAGTAGCGTTATGAATATTTTCAGATCTGTCTACGATATCTCGGAGTGTAACGAAAAAAACATCTAAAATGGTGAAGAGAGATTTATCGTAGGGAATCGCTTTCGAACCATCGTTTTGGAACTGAAAATAGGCAACTAATATCATCTCTCTCACAGCGAAAGGGACTTTTAACCGAAGAACGCAATGTAAAGTAGACTTCAGGACAACAACGCGCGCAATTGTAGTCATTATACACAACGGTAAGTGAGAAACTCAAGCTCGCCAAACGTTCAAAATACGTGGGCGTGAGCTATTCGGGTCGGAAAAGCTAGGTAGGGAAGGAGGAGGACAAAGGGGGTAGGGAGAGGATAGAAAGTGTAGGGCTTAAAGCTTTTTTGATATTTCATTTTTGATCAGAATCGGTTTTATATTTAAAAATTCAATTATACTGACGCCCCCCCCGGGGCGTCATTTTATCACTTACTCACAACAGAGTCCCCGGGACATTTTCTTGTCCTAGTAGGTGATCAAGCTTGGTATCACCAGCGTAAACTGAGGCTGGTCAAAGAAGTGCAAGCTGACTTCAGTCGGTATTGGGGCTAGTTTGAAGCGCAATCCCCCAAGCATTAAACACGATGAATATACCGCTTAGTATACCCCATACCACCCACACATACACAAATCCTGCAAACAAAAACACCCCAGCCTCCCTCCATCCCTTCCTCCCTCCCCAAGAAAACCAAACCCCCCCCAAAAAAAAAACATACAACAGTAATGATTCGCTGGTGGTCACCCACCCAACCACTAATCCACCACTAATCCACCACTAATCCACCACTAATCCACCGATCTGAGGCTTCCAATTGTATATAACAAAACAAACGAAATGCCCAATTCTCCTCAGTCTATGGTCGTATGTATTCGTTATTGTATTTTAAATCTATATATACTGGTTGCGAAAAATCCAACTTATCGATGAAAGGGGTAAGGTAAGGTAAGGTAAGCGAGAGATTTCTGTTTTTGAGCGTTAAAAATATTAATTGTATATACCTAAAATGACTAGTAATACGGTAGGAAGGAAGTACAGGGTAAAATTATAGTAGATTGATTTAATTAAGGAGTATATATTTGGTAACAGCCCAGCTACCTTTATATGTTACTTTTTTATATTTTATACGGTATAGCTTATTATGTGATCTTTGATTATATGACCGAAAACCATGTGACCTGATTCCTTAATAATATTGAATATTGAAAATTGAATATTGAAAATAATGAACTATATATCGCATTTATCTTTACATTTACATTTACATTTACAATTACATTTATAATTACAATTACAATTACAATTATATTTATAATTACCCAATTACATAAATAAAAAAAATAAAAAAAATAACAAGTAAAAAAATGATATCATTCATTTAATTTTGAAAATTATTATACCCAAGGAAGGTATCTCAAAGTATCTCAAGGTATCTATCTAAAGACACCTATCAAAAGGTATCTAGATATAACCAACCAACTCAAATACCTGTCTGCCACCCATTCATTTCCCAGATTCCTAGATTCCCAGATTCACCACCGAGAATCCATCCATCCCATAAAATCCACCCCATAAAATCCACCCCTCCTATTCATCCATCCAACCATCCAACCAACCATTTACCCATTCAATCCACCAATTCATAAACATCCGCGACCTTGAATTTCCCTTCCCCAATTTCCCTTCCCCGGTACACCCCACCCCTAATATAATACACCTCGCTCCCCGAGCCGACTATCTCTCGTATCGTACAAGTTTTCCCAGATTCATCTTCATCTTCATCTTCATCTTTATCTCTTTCTCTTTCTCTTTCACTTTCACTTTCCCGAATAATATATCTTGATAAAGAACGTAGATAGATATCAAACACCTATCATATAACCCCAAATAACCCCCAAGAAACACCTCCATGGTATGTATTTCATTGCGAGATTAATAGCTCCTAATTCGCCCTCAAATTTACAATCAAATCCTTATTATACGCCGGCCCGAAATTTCGCAAGATACTCATATGTAAAAGCCCTTTCATCTATAACCCCCTCGTGGTACCGAGCCTTGTCTTGGATGGCCCTGATATTGTTGGGGTCTCCCACCAGTACTAAAGCCTCCAACTTCCGTAGCCGCTCTTCTAGGAGATTGTATTGGTCCCATTTCCTCATCTCCATAATCTTCATTTCTGTTACCATTTGATTGCATTTGGGCAGGCCCAGTACTTGCCGCCCTAGGTATAGGTTCCGTAAAGTTTCGTTGAACTTGAGGTCGACTCACGGTATTAGTACCAAAATCAAAACCATGACCATTTTCTTGCCCAACTCCAACTGAAGAAGTCATAGTTGTTAATGAACTCGGATTAAATGCCTGGTATCCACCAGGATTTGCGGGTGGTGGATTTCTGGTATTTTGACCATACCCTTGACTCATATTTGATGGAGCTGGAGAAGAACGACCGGAATTTTGGAGGGCTGGATCAAACGGTGTTTGTCGACCGAAATTGGGTCCAGGAGCTGGCGATGACCGGACTTGTTCATTTTCATTGGATGGTAGTCTTGGCCCACCAAACTCAGATCTAGGTGCTGGTGATGAGCGGCCTTGTTCATTATAATTGAACGGTGCTCTTAATCCACCAAATTCAGATCCGGGTGCTGGTGATGAGCGGCCTTGTTCATTGAGATCGAATGGTAGTCTTGGCTCGGGAAACTCAGGTCCAGGTGCTGGTGATGAACGGCTTTGTTCATTATGATTGAATGGTAGTCTTGGCCCACCGAATTCTGATCCCGGAGCCGGTGATGACCGTCCTTGATTTTGAAGAGATGGGTTAAAAGGTGTCTGTCTACCATATTCTGATCCATATTCCGGTACTGGAGACATCATACGGTTTTGAGGATTTTGCATAGCGGGATCAAATGGTGTACGTCTTCCTATCGATGGAGCTGGACCAGGACCCATTGGTGTTTGAGATCGGGGAATTGGTCGTCCATAAGAATCCATTGTATTTTGTCTTTGTGGTCCAGGGAATCCTGGAGTATTTCTTCCATCGGTATAAGAAAATGGACTTGCTGTAAGCCCACGGTCACCCATTGCAGATGGCATTCTTGGTGGACCACGTTGCCATTGACTAGCTTGAGATCCTGCAGTATTCGGTCTTTGTGGACCAGGGAATGACATATCAGTATCGAGTGGTGGCAGAGTCGGTATTCTTCCCATATCGCTTGCATTATTTACAAGCGGAGCATTCGAAGCATAACTTGATCCTGTAATAGATCTCACAGAAGGTAATGGCCGTTTTTGATCCAATTTTTCAAGTTCGAAGCTGGCGGTTTGTGGAATATTATTACTTGGTGTGCCTGGTCGAGATGTATATTGTGGTAGTGTTGCCATGGTATCTACCCTATTGAGCATAGGCATATCCGAAGGTTTATCGCCACCTTTCGAGTCGAGAAGTGCTGGAATAGTAGCTTGCCGTCCACTAACTTTCTCCCCATTCTTCACTGCTTTTTGAACTGCCTTCGTTCTTTTCCTTTCTTCTTCTTCGATAGCTTTCGTAACCTTGGCACTAACGATCTTTGTCAAACGACCATTGATCTTTCGCTCACAATACCCTGTAAGTCCACCATCACGGGTTGGGATATAGTGCCACAAGAACAGTAGGTAGAACAAGATGGCGAGTATAAGACTCAATGCGGAGAATACCCAAATGATCAATGTGAAGATCATACCAGACAAGATAACTGCTTGTTGTTGTGATTGCTCTGCAAGAATTCCAACATTCTTAAAGAATGTTAACAGAGCATCTCCTACGCCATTAGCCTTAGTTGGGTCGAGTTTAGCTTGAAAGACCGAGTATAAAGTTACAGCGTTGATGACTTGACGAGGTCCTTGACAAAAAACGACTCGAATCCAAGCTAGAGATGTTAGTGATGAAAAATTAGTGAGGTCTTATGCGACGTACATTGGAAAGCGAAATATGTAAACAATGCCACATATTCAGTCCCTTTCTTAGATTTGGTCAACTCCGCAAAAACCAAAAATCTTCTCCATCCTCGACCCTTCTCCCCCATTCTAATACTTTGTAGTCGGACCGCAAGATTGTCCAAATAACTTTCCGCAACCGCTCCTCGTCGCATCACTTTCCATGCTCGTAAATGTTCGAATCCAAGATTAATCCAAGAGGCAATGATGCATCCAGAGAAGATCCATTTCGAAACACTGAGAGGAATTTTGGGTTGAATCTCACCAGACCAACGATTGAAAGCGAGGAGGTTGACGGCAGTGAAAGTATCCACACCATAGACGGCGGTAGATATACCCAAATTGATCCAGAGATATGCATATGCGAAAGGAGTAAGACAAGATGTCGATTTAAAATCGTTAAGACTCTGTAAAATAATTAGTTACTTCCCATTTTCGACATCAATCCAACCTTACGATAAAGTCCCACTTCTGCTCAGGGCGTAAATCGGCCACCTTCACACGTCTTGAACCGCAATCCATGGTTGATATAGTGATGGGTATATGTTTAATTAAATTCGTTTGGCTCTGCCACGATGACAATTGATATAACGTCGAAGCACCTGGCTAGAAAAGAAGGGATCGTAATGGTTAGGGATTGTTGGATATTCCGCAAAGAGATTCTCTCTTTGATATACGGAACGTAGAGTTATATTGATGCACTTATCGTTCTCCGCCTGCGAAGTATCGAATTATGCTGGCTGAATGAGTGTGTTGTACAATTGATATGTCGAGTAGATGTTGATGTACCTGGTCGTATGAAATAAGGTAGGGAATATGAAAAGAGGTAAGACAACGATTAGTCTCGAGTGTTGGAGGTCGAATAAACGGGTACAGAGGTTAATGACAGTTGGATTGTGGATGTAAGTTTTCAGATCGACTGTTGCTTAAAACCGAGTAAGAACCACAATAGAAATGGGAAAGAATGTTGGTCTTCCTATTGTTGGATCATTGTTCGTTGACTGTGAGAAGATATTCACTATCAAGCCAGTTATTGGTATGGAAATCTTCTTGATTGAAGATCAAATTGCATCGGTTGGCTTGATCAACACAATAGAAAAGGTATTGTTGTTTCTTTTCGGGTGAGATGTCTTCCTGATTGTGTTACTCTGAAGCGCATGGGTTTGATCGTCCTCGTCCTCGTATGGGGTCGTGGTAAAGGGTCGCAAGTTGGCCGTTGGAATTGATTTCCTTTCCTCTTTTAATATTCAGTGGAAAAAATACATAAATGAAATTGCAGGTATGAATCGTGATGATACAACGAATGATAAAATTGCAATCAAAAACGAATGTTGAGTGAGTTGGGTATAACTTCGTTTCTCTCTCTCTCTATCTCTATCCAACGTTAAGATATCATTGATTGTGGGGAAGTCCAGCTATGTGTGTTTTTTTAATTGATATTCTTATAAGGATTGTGAGTTCAGATATATTGAAACGAGTTTTTGATGGGACGAGGGGAGAAGGAAGACAAAAAGGAGAGACGACGGCGTATGGATTGTTTGAAGCTGGAGGCGTTTGAAGTTTGGGGTGAGAGAGAGAAAAGTGGGAAGTGAAGTGAGTGGAGTGGAGTGGAGTGAGTGGTGGGTGAAGTCACAAGTGAGACAAATTTAGGGTGAGTCGAGTCTGGCGAGTCTGGCCTGGTCTGTCTTATTTTTTGATGAGCTTGTACCTTTCTGTGGCTATCACTGGGTTGGGTGGCTGATGATGCGAAAAGAGAAAAAAGGTACAATGCAGGGACAATGCGCCAAGAAGGAGAGTGGAGAGACAGCGCGTTTGAAGTTGAACTTATTCGTTGTAGTCGTCTTGTAGATAGATGACTGGTAAAGAGTGTGTGTGTGTCTATCTGGAAGGTTTTTGAAGAGGATTCAATCCAATCCAATCCAATCCAATCCAATATTAAGAATCAAGAGTTGCATTTCATATTTGATATGAAGCAATTCCAAAGTGTCCCTAGGTAGGTACTCCGTATTGACTGAAATAACCTTATCTCGTAATTTCTCTCTTCTCATTAGATTATTGGATTATGGTTGGACTATGATTGGATTATGATTACTTCCTTTCACTTCCCTACCAAACTCAAGGGTTCTCCCTAACCAAAGATAGCAGATAGAGTAACATCGTGGGCAAAAGTGGAGTAGCGCACCATGATAAAAAGAGAGATAATTGCTCGATAAGGATAATGATATCCGCGTTAATCTGGGGGGATACGGAATTATCATTGGTTTAAATGAGATCCGAATGATTTTCTCCCAGTGGACATCAGCGCTTATACCGAAACGGTGTAGCGGATCCTTGAAATCCATACATGCGAGACCCCTGACCCTAACGGTATGGATCGGCAAGGTACCCGAGCCCGAGCCTGACGTTGGAACTTCTTACCAATCATTGGAAGGTTCCATCCATGGATTAACCAATCCACTTTTTCTCTTCGATAGCATGAACCATATTGAGATCATTTCCCTTTTTTCTTGCTGCTGTCCTGACTCTAGTGCTTACCCGTGCCACCCAAACCTTATCCGGATCACATGTTTTCAAGAGGCATTAAATGCATTTCCATCCATCTCATCACGTGAATTCAATATTCACCTAAACCTGGTGGGTAATTCAAACTTTATCGCTACTACTCTACTGCCGTCTCAATCACTGTCACCCAATACCCAAGATAATTCAATCCAACGAAAAACACATCAACCAATCACCAATCATAATTTATTAGCGACGCTTCAAAAAAAACCTCACTTCTCTACATAACACCATCATCGCCTCAAAATAATTGGGTATGAACTTGCATTGACCTCAACGCACACACTCCGAAACAATGGGGAAACGAATCCATCCTCAAAGAATGATGGGGAAGACCTTTAAAAGTACCGAGATATCCAATAACGATGGATCAATTGAGGAAAGTATCTACTAGTATGTCTATCGTATGCAAGATGAAGATCTCTCGAATGCTACGTACGGCCGTACGAATACCTTCGAGTAGAAACTTCCGAGCGCAATGAATGCTGGTGATGGGTGTTTCCCTCATGAATACCCGTGGACTTCGTAGAAGCAATTGATGAAACGACGAGATGCTAGCCTGACGGGAGGAGAGGAGAACATCTGCCGTGGAGACGGACTAGGTAGTCGGAATGAATATCAATGGGATTGATATTTTTCGGTACTGGATCAGACTTTTAATCGAGATATACCTAGATACAGTATTGAGATTAACAAATGAGACGATAGAAATGATGAGCAGGTAGTTTAACCTCTTGATACCTAGGTACCTAGGTACCTACCAAAAGTTTGGATGTTCTAATATCACTATTTCCATAACTTTAGCCGTACCGAAATCATTCCATTCTCTTCATTACATTTGAGTAGGCAGGCAAGAGTAGTAACCTTACTTATCGATATTTCTCAATGAGGTTGTACCAACTGCACTTTCCAAGGTTCTTTCCAATCGCAAATCTCATCGAATGAACAACGGCGTTCATCATTCATCGTTCATCAATTTCTTGGCGGCGATCATCCGTTGGATTTCTAATGCTTCAACCTCATCAACCACAATACACATCATCATGGCCACATACATATAAAGCCACCAACCAGTTGACCGTCGAACTACATTTTCTGCCAAAGCGGTGAATCGATTTTTGGGAACTGAATCTCTACCTGTGAGCGTTTGAGGGGAGCTTTCAACTTTTACATATTGTAACTCTTTTTTTATTCAAATCTAATCATTTTAGTATGGAATGTCCGATTGTCAATCTGGCCTATTCGATTTCATAAATTCGGAAATTTATTTTATCCCGCAACCTTCATTATCAGCCCTGCTAAAGAATGTGTACTTCAACTCATCGATCCAGAGTCATTAGAGTATCTACCGTCTTCCATTGAAGGTTACGAAGAAAGAATGGTAGCTCGTGTCCACCAAAATTCTTCGTTCAAAACAATAAACCTGAGATGGAACATTCCTCGCATAACTAGAGGACCAACGAAATCCGTCTCAATACTGCTTACACAAAGTTAAAGATCGAGAAATCCATATCGGATGGCACCTGAAATCCGCAGGTGCGGATTCAGTTGCTTCATGTAGAGTCGAATTCCTCCTCCCTTTTCACATGATGCATGCATGACTGGGGTCATGGAGACCAAGAAATGAAATTCGCTCGAGAACGATTGCATTTGATATGGAAAAATATGGTGCTGGAAATACATGTATCTCTGCATCGCAGCAGAAATGCCACCAAGATTGAGGAGGAGGTAGCAATAAATGTTTTCATTTACTCGCCGATGTTATTTTGGAAGCTATGCAGCGAGGAGTAAAAATCATCATCGAACCACAGACATTTGAAATGGTTTGGAATATTGCTAGGTCATGTCTAGACTCTAAATTTGAGGACTTGTCATCGCAGAGACTTGAGGACAAAAGTCGAAGGCTACAAAAGTCGTGTAAGATGACATTCAAGATCACAATACTCTTCTCGAGAAATTGAATGCGGAAATTGATGGAAGAGGCCTACAATCTCAAGAACGCAAGGTTTCCTTCAAGTCAATGTCCCTTGCGACGCAAGTGCGTCTTATGCTGGGCCTCATCTCAATAGGTACTGGATGCAGATGTCTCGTTTGAGTGGGATTGGAAGTATTCTTGGTTCTGATTACTTGTACTATACATTTCTCATGTGGGGAGATGATGATGATTTGCCCATCGATATCATGGCGGCTTCTCCAGATTTATATTGCCTTTGTTCCTGTTGCTATCATTGTTAGATTTTTTGGTTGATTTTTTGGTTGATGTACTGATATAATGATTGGTAGAAACAGACTATCATGATTGAATGAGTAAGGTAAGGTAAGGTAAGAATCAGTAGGGGGGGGGGGGTAAAAGGATAAGGAGGGGGTTGAGAATGGGGATGCTACTCTTATCACCAAGTGTCGCACTGAAGCTCCAATCAGAAACCATGCAGCGTCGCCTCCTTGTTCTCACCTTCAAACTCAAACTTCAAATACCATCACCATCAAGATAACCAGTGCATCATCAAGATAATTAGTGCTCGAGGTTTCAGAAATGGAAACGATTCAGGAGTATCAATACAGTCCTCTTCTCGAACCCGATGCATTCCGCATCATCATAGTTCATCCCGCTGCGCTCATCAGCGAGCCATTGTCTTGCGACTTGATACATTCCACACTGTTCCATTACAATGAATCTATGATAGACCATTATATCTCACTTTCTTACGTTTGGGGAGATGCGAATGATAAACGCACGATTATAGTCGATGAGAAACGACTGGCTATCACAGCAAATCTTGATTCGGCGTTGCGTCATTTGCGCAACCCTAACCATGATATAGCTATCTGGGCTGATGGGATATGCATCAAACAATCCGATGATCAAGAAAGAAATGGACAAGTTGGCTTAATGGGCTTGATTTACCAAGTTGCGCGCCATGCCATCATTTTCCTTGGAGAGACTTCCTCAGAAACTGATGGCATCTTTGAACCACTTGATTTGTCAACACCGGCTTCGACTGACCAGAGGAGAGGTGGATTTCTTTCGAATGTTAGAGACTCGTCCGGAAATGAAGCAACCCATATCCGAAATGAAGAAGATATCGAATCAAAGATTGAGAAACTAATTCATCACTTGCCAAATATTCCATGGTTTACAAGGGTATGGGTTCTCCAGGAGCTGGTTTTATCTGGTGATCCTTGGATACAGGTTGGAAGTCATCGTCTGAGATAGATCAACTTCACAAATCTAATTCTCAACAACGCCTCCCAAAACCAAGCTCTCGCTAGGTCTCCAGGTTACAAGCTTTTGTACGACATGCAAAAGATACGCAAGGACTTTATATTGAGTGAATCCACCGAACCACAAGCTATATGTGATTACTTGCTCCGAATCTTACATTCGAGACGTGGCCATGGCGTTCTGGATCCCCGTGACATGTTATACGCACATATGGGGTTGTTCAAACACGAAGTCGGCATTGCAGAAGTGGAAAGGCTTCTCGAAATCGATTATCGGAAGTCCATTGCCGATGTGTATACAGATCTGGCACTATACCTCTTGAATCGAAAATGTGATTTTGGATTTCTGGCACACGTAGAGGTTATGGAATTAGAGGCTCGGCGACCCGAATTGCCTTCATGGGTACCGGACTGGACCTCCTTCCATGTTTCTTCCGAGGCTCAATATTACCTTAAGAGAGGCCTCGGGCAGGTAAAAGACATGAGTTCAATTCATCTTAAGCTCGGTCAGCCCGCAGTATTAGGCTGCATTGGAACTAATTTGGACGTCATCAAAATCATCAAGGACAGCGCCCCACCAATCGATGATGTTTTAGCATTATGCCAGAAGATCAAAGATTTAAGTCCTTTATATCTCAGTCGTTTCAGCAATTCACATATAAGCTGGAGAGAATTGTTTGAAGATGTATCTCTCATGGAAATGGACCTGAAAAAAGCATTTTGTATCCTTTACAACTATTTGTGTAGTTGGATTGGTGTTGACTATCTACCCCACTCTGAGGCAGACTTCGGGCATAGAAGTTCTGCATTCACAAGACGAATGACACGGATTTGCAACGCGAGAAATTTCCGAAACTTGCCCCCCATAGAGGCATGTACAGATTGGTGGCACAGAAAGACCAACTTTGCGCATGATAACCCCGAGTCGCTTATGTTGCCACAGCTATTAGTGGCCTTGACTGACTGGTCCGGGGCTTTCTTTGCTGACAAGAAGGTTGCAGTCCTTCAGAATAATAAGCTTGCACTTGTCTCTTCTCAAGCACAAGTTGGGGATATCATCTGCCATCTGAATAATGACCTCGGGATGTATTTTGTATTGCGTTTGATTAATTCTGAAAGAACCTCAGCTCATCTCAATTCAACTTTGGTGGACTTTTTTACAACGAATCAGGACACAGTCAGGAACCGCTATGTGAAATACACGCATAATGGGTGCCTAATTTCGATCGCCAAATTTCCAATTCCAGATCCGAGAGCATATCTGTGTTGTATCTCACAGAGCAGCGTCTTCGAGCAGGCTGGAAATTACCTAGGATTTGTAGTCACGGTGGCAATCGCGTAGTTCGCTCAGAGTTGAGGGAAAAGTTGGATATTTTCAGTAGCAACATGATATCAAATAGGCGCCGCAATCGGCATCGTATCATCACACTCGCGGAAGGCGAGCGAATACTCATAAAAACGCATACATCAGAGGTCGAGCATTGTTAATATGTTGGCGGATGCATAGGCGATTTGGTCGATAAGGATTCCGTGACACATGGATTGTGGTGTGGTGCTCGAGGCTTGAGTTGCCGCTGTATATATTTTGCAATTTCGATGGAGAATCAATCCGATGGAGATCAATCCACAGATTTGAATGAAGAGGAATTGAGATACCTGCAATTGCTGGTCAAACCATTACCTAATAGAATTATAGCACTTGACTAATAAGAGGAGGGAGGTATGTAATTATTCCCTGCAATGACTAATCTCGCTAGACTTGGCTACTAATTAAATCCGATCATGGTTTATTACTGATCTATTGCCCTAGGAATTGAGATCTCTTGACTTTGAATATTAGTTTTGAGAATGGTATTATTGAAGTCTTATTTTACGGTTTTATAGTTTATTGCGTATTATAATATTATTATTATTTCTGTATTTTATAAATTTTAAATGCTAAAATGTTGTGATAAATATTAAATACTAATAAGTATAAAACTAATAATACTAATCAACTAATCAATCAACTAATCAACTAATCAATCTATCTATCAATCTATTAATCACCAAACACAAAACAAACACAAAACATCACCTCTCCAACATCTCTAATCAAATATCTATTACGCTAATACTAGCGTAACACTAGATAGCCGTATATAACATTCTTCTATAACATAATGACAACTTCGTTCCTCTTACACTCTTCTAACGTACCAATATCAAATATCAAATTCCCCCCATATAATAAACCCACCACAATCTCAATCTCAATCTTTTCTCTTCTCCTTATTATTATTATTTTGATTAAAATAATATATTATACTCAACACAATAATTTAACACAATCCGAACTCTTTTTCTCACCGTAAAATTACTAATGTTTCTTCTTTCTTTAAACTATTTATTACTAGTAGTCGAGAGTTTTTCGGATTTTTTTGGATTTTTAGGCGGATAGAGATATGTAATATTGGAATGTGTTGGGAAAATCATGTGACCTACCGGTCACGTGATGGTTCGACTAGCATCGCGAACCTACTAGAACGCCTAGTGCGTCCTAGTACGTTCTAGTACAGCACTAGACCTCTATATAATCATCTACTCTAGCATAGCTTCATCAATCAGAGATTATCAACATACACACTATAGCCTAAAAGTACTTTACACTTTGAAACCACGTTGATACCAACAGAATGTTTGAATTATTTGGAATATTTGTAAAAAGTTGTGAGAAGTTGTGAGAAGTTGTGAGAAGTTGTAAGAAGTTGTAAGAAGTTGTAAGAAGTTGAAATCTGAGTGATGAATGATAAGTGATGAGTTACTGGGAATTGATCGCTTTGACGAGGATATGATATATATAGAGTATCCTTTTAAGAAAACAATTCTTTATAGTCTCATCGCATAAATGCTACAGTATTTCCCCGTGCCCAAGTTTCATGTATTCGGATTTCAGGGCATAAAAAGAAGCTCCCAGTCCCAGCTTCGATAAATCATCTCTCTATTACTAGTATGCTTAATCGTATATTCCAAAAACCTTCGACAAAGATATCTCTTGACTTTTATCTTAAAGATTTGATGTTCAAATATGTGGAAGATTAGACGATATGCAAAGCTACTAGTTAAAATGCTTGGAAGTGGCATCCGAAACGTAGTTCTAGGCTATAATGGCTATATTTATATACTGGAACTTCGGTGGTATAGTGCTGTGGACTTAAGGATATATATCTATGCGGATAGATTATGGTGGAATATGGTGGATAATAAACTTTATGGTTAAATTTAGATGGAATGAGGCGGAATCTGGAGGGATTTTGCTGCCGGTGGTCACTTTTGTTCGTGATAGAAAGCTAGGGAATGGTTTTTTTTTGTCATTTCTAGTATGCTGAGTGGGCTTCAATTGTTGCGGGGTGCCATAGCGGAGGCTTATATCAAAGTAGAAAATCATTTGAAGACTCTCAATTCCGATTCAAGCCCGAGAAGCAATTTTTGGTGTTGCATTTCATCGGTGTTGTAATTGAGCAATATATGATATACCCATGTATTTATATGTTAATTTTACCTACTACCTAACTATTCAACCAACTTCTCCCTTTCCCTCTCGCCTCAGTAATCCCTCTTCCATCCTCATAATCGGCACCTCCAAACACTAGTCTCCCATGACCAAACTCTTTGCTAATGGTAGGCGCCGGACTACTAATTCTTTCTTCCAACTCCAGCATCTCAGTCTCCAACATCTTGTCACGCTTGATGGAAATATCGGTTTGGATGCCAATTTTCAACGCGATGTGGTGTTTGGGTGGGAGAACGTTGGAGGGCAGAACGGCTATTTTGGCGATGAGCTCGGCCATGGACATTTCGATGTTGAGTTTGACGAGATAGGCGAGAGGGTGGAATTGCATGTATCTGGATGAGGTGTCAATTATTTTTGTGCTTGGAGAATAGGTTATGGAGGGGAGGAGAATTCGGCTGTGGAAGATGACATACACGAAAGAATTATCCAAACTCATCATCCCAATAATCAATACATCCATACTCAAGGAAAATGCCACCAGCACCGCATTAAACTTGATCAACGCCTTATACTTCTGCATACCATTGCCTACTAGTTGCCGGTGTACCGTCCTCATGAAGTAATAATTCAACATCGCATCGACCAACAGATAAATAGCTTTCTCGCAGCGATCCCAGATATCGTTGAGCCAAATGTATCTCTCGGAGATTTGCAGTCGGGCGGGTATCCAGATGCAATAAACGGAGATGTTGACGAGTGTTATGAGCACTGCGACGAAGATTTTGAGATGAACGGCTCTGCGTTTGGCGGCGAAGAGGATGCTGATTCGGTTTACGATTATTTGCAGGAGAAATTGGACTTGCAGCGCCCAGAGAGTAAGGATACAGAAGAAAAATGCGAAGCTATATCATGTTAGACCGAAAAAGGAGATAAATTTCTTAAATCTTGCGCTACATACCTGGAGGGAATGATATGATTATACAAATGAAGCCAGCAGATGAATGCAAAGACCATGCATACAAGAATTTCAGCCCATATCATTACCACATAAGGAGTGTGAATACGCGTGATGCCATAGCGTTGTTCAACCCGTCTCGTCTGCTTGTATGCCTTCCATATTGTTAACCATCCAAAGCCGAGGGTCCATCCAAATGCAATCGATGCAATGGCCAAATCGGAAGACGAGGTCGGTTTTGATACATAGTTGGATGGCAATAATGTGAGCATAGTAATGGTTGATATTGCAAAGCCTTCACCGATGTGCGATCATCGCTCGGTGGGGCCCAAGAAAATAATGAAATCGAATGAATGAATGGCTAAGAAAATAACATGAAATAACGCGGGGGAACCACAGATAATGATGGTCATATAATAGGCTGATTGGAGGCTAACGATCGTTGTTTGAAATATAAGGCTTAGGGCTTGGTGCTTCCGGATGGAATGCAAATGTCTCGTTAGATCTATCCAGATATCGGAAAATACCCAACAAACACACTGTTTGCTATCAGGAATTACATAGTGTTTCGTTTCTGGGTGTATCCATACACAACGTGAAGATGTTTTGAAACAAGCGTTACAGATTAAGCGACAATCTGAACCTAGACCCCCTTTGGAGATAATTTCTGGCCCTTCTAGTAATACATTTTCAATGCAAAACGGCTCATGCCATTAAATCCCCTTTATAAGAATTGCATTCAAAATATGAAGGTCCCCAACTTTACGTATATTCCTATGCTATGTCGGAAAAAAGCAGGAATTTGAGTCGGGAATACTCCAAAATGGTTGAGTTCATTCGGATAGATAATAGATATATGCAAATACAAAACGAAATCACACGCAGTATTGCACGATAGAGATAGGTTCTGGGATTTAATATAAGCACAGTTTGGAATGTCTTCATCTTTGGAGATAAAAAAAGTATTCTTGTACCAATGTTTGCTGTGGCAGCATTTATCAAAACTTTCAAAGTCCCCCGGCTTTTCCGGCCAGAATGTTTACAAAATTGTTCTTGCCAGAAAGCCTGTCTTTCAGGTAAACAAACGTTTGCAAGAGTCAGAAAGTTCAAGGATATTTCCCGATATCCCCGCAAAAATCCCCATTAAATCCCCGGCGGGAGATCTACAAACGGGGAAATCCTTCCCTATAAATGGGTACTACCCGAAGTCGTGGAAATAAAAGTGCACACGTCAAAGAGAGAGTAAGAGTAACGCAATCAAAACAATGAAATTGACAGGCAATCTGGTGCCAAAGGCTGAAAGACCGTCGAGATGTTTTGGGAACAGCATCTTGCAATTTGCATGTTTCAATGTTATCGTAGTGCTAACGCGCGTGGTGATGTCGGAGGTGGGTTTCTCCTATAAGCATAAGTGTAAATGCTTGTTTGCATTGAAAGAACTTTGTAGCCATATGCCTAGCTTATGCTTCAAGAAAGTTTATAACCTCCCAAGCAACAGAGCTTGGGCAGAAATAGGATTGGTGTACAACTAAGTATTTTTCTCAGACTAGGCCATGATCTCTCCAATTAAAACCATGGCAAGAATTTCACACAATGCTAAAACTCTCCCAAACTTTTGGTTTTAAAGATGCGAGGTGAGAAAGTACGGTATATCGATCGAAAACGTGAAAACTGGAATTTGTTTCATCTGTGAAACTGAAATATTAGTGAGCGACCCTTCAAAAGGGAATTTTACCGAGCCATTTATCGAATGAGGGTAGTAAGTACCTAATTCCAGCACAGATCTGGTGGGGGAGCCTGAAGGTCTGTGAGAATAAAAGCCGGGTGTACGAAACGTCATGCTCTGTGGAAAACGCAAGCATGATGCTGCTCACAAAATTATGCGGATATTGATTCAAGTTGCAAGTTTATCATCATATATCACCATTATGACCACCAGGATAACATACTTGGATAAGCATGTTTTTGTTCGATTATAATTTGTTGTTATCTCCCGTCAATTCCAACTGATGCGCACAGGCGAACTAGTCGAACTCAGCTAGGGGCAGCCGAAGTAGTCTAGCCACCATGCTACTCGTGCGGCCGGGGAGTATGAAGATATTAGCACTAAGTGGCCAATAGATTCACCTTCCATTTGATGGTATTTTAAAATTATTCCACTTTTCTCTACTTCGGTGATTTCACTAGATAATAATCTTCAGGTTTAGCTAGTGTCCCCTTTTCGTACTTTATGGCAACAAGCGGCACGAGTACCGGATGGTTGGTAGCGCATGCTCCGCAATATATAATCTTCCAAGACACCTCGAACTTTTCATGCCGAGTATATTGAAAATGAATGACACAGTTGACCAGGTGGTTATTGACATATTATATGCAAATTGAAGCATATTTTAAAAGGACTCGATTTTTTACCAATCAAGATTGCCGAATGCGGTATTTGGCCTCCTACATAGGTAATTAGTGGATGGGTAATATCCAGGTACTAGGAGACCTTGGGGAGCTGACAGTTGAGGCGAGAACTTCTTTGAACTGGGGCATTCTGGGCAATATCGTTGGCAACGACACAGGTTTGGTCAAACTGTGACTACAGTAGCCCTCTTTGGGGAGCTGATGCCACGATATTCCCCCAGTAGTGGAGGCCATTAAAGCAGCACATTTTCCCCGAAAATACCGTTCACTAATCTGGGGTGTGTTTATTCAGTATCCAGTCAAAACCTGGACAGCCAATCGCCGAATTTTCCACAAAGTTTAAACAACCAGATAAAAGCTACTACGGATGGTATTTGGATATTTTGATGCGAATGAGGGATTAATGATATAGCACTCATTTGGCTCGCGTGGATACTTATCAAAGCAAGCTGAAAGGGATTTCTGTGGACGCACTTCTACCGGTGCCGTACTCAACAACGGGAATATATATAGGTACCTCGAAGTTGCAGCTAGAAACCATTCTTTCCTCTTCATCAATGGGGACTCTAAGCCATTACTCTAGGGAGGTGAGTGGGTTCGCACTGGAGTTGCTAATGGTAGGAGTGACAAGTCGTTACTCCAACTGAAGGGTATTCGAGCCAAATTGAGACATTTGGCTCTTTAGCTCTAGAATTGCGACACCTATGGCTTGATATAGCATAACCTCTTGAAACTTTTCTTCTTACTTTTGCTGTCATCATACAATTAAACACCAATTATCTCCAAAAATCAATTTCCTCCGAGGTAGAATATGGGATCCACACATTGCATATTTAGGTAGAGTAAGAACACTCTTGAAAATGGCAAGTGGTATGTATATAAAGATATGCCATTATATTTTTCATCTACCAAACCAGTCTATTCTGACCAAATCTAGTCAATAACGGGAAATACACGGTGGAAGGAAATACATCCACATTCAACATCCCAACTCCATTCTCTATGAGAACTCCCCAAACATAATCTCTAAAAGTTACAGGCCAGGAAGGAGTGTCCCAGTATCTAGATTTCAGGCCCTTCTCACTTGCCGCACTAATCTGCGCGCTGATCTTATCCAACTGTGTTGAACTGAACCTCCACAACCATTGTTTACCAATGACCTTGGACAGTGAGACACTCGCATAGTAAGAGTTCGTCTGGTCATAAATCGAATTTGTAATATCATCCAGAGGGGCATCGTAAAATATGTCGCGGTAGGTATTATTGGAACGTATGAGGTTGAAAGGGGCATTTCCGGAAGCAACGACGATGATTGGGGACCAAGTGATCCCAGTTAGGTTAGTCCAGTGGGTAAGCCAGTTTCTTGCTCGAAGATCCTCAAGTTCGCGATTCACATAAGGCCACAGTTCAGTACCGTCGGATTTAAAATCCAGGAAAAGGGTGAACGTAGTATTTGGGCTCGATTGAAAGATACCATGGCCGTCCTTACTGCCTGAATTGCTGGAGCGATTATTCAGGTTTCCGAGAATGGTAATCAAAGGTCCAGTATACAAACTTTGGAGTGTGCGGTCTTGTGTGAGGCTGCTTGATGAATGACCTACTAGTAGGTCTTCACTTCCCGCTTTCGTCGGAAGATATATGTCTGCTTCTACGCTCATGCACCCAGCTGCTAGAGCTTCGAAAAGAGGAACGGTACGCCAATAGTCATTATGAGAATGACATGGCAGTGGAGTAATTCCTTGGGTAAAGTCCGAGTCCCATGGAGAAAGTAAACGCAGAGAATCTTTTGGTGTATGCCAATTCCTTACCAAAGAGCTCACTTTGTTCGTCGGAGCTTTTGGTGTATGGCGGCGAGGCAAGGTAAGGGCTAATAATAACCACAGGCTATGAAAATTACTTTTAGTGTTTGCAGTGCCAAAAACCAGCAAATATCAAGCGAGAATACTCACAGTGTAGCAATGACTCCAAGAAGCAGCAGAACAGGAAAGACGCGAAACCATCGCCTTCCAATATCTCTCTTCTCATGATCATGACTTATGTTTCGATCCCCGTAGAGCTTAAGTAAACCTTTCCAGCTACCGGAGCTACGGTGATGGCTCACACTGACTTCCGATGAAAAGGATGAGCGCTCTTCATATTCTCCTAGTGGAACTCATTAGCATTCGATTATCATTATGCTTCCATAATTGTACATACCATGCTGAGAGTTTATCATCATTGGGTACTGCAAAACATCAACATAAAGAGGTAGTGGGATTCATACAGCACGGAGGGTTGTACAAAAGAGCGCCAGAAATATGATGAGGTTTATCATATAAAGAATTAGTTTAAGTGATGTCCATGATATTTACGTGAAGAGTGAGAGAAATTTTGCCTTTTTTTTTTGTTCAAATTTGCCCAAATTTAGAACTGTTTCATTTCACCATTTGTGCCTCTTAATAATTGTAACTCAAAATACACCTTCTAGGAATATGCATTTCGTAAGGTTTCTGTAGGAACGATCCTCTCATTTTCATCAGCAGCAGCAAAGACTTGGCAAGTATAAGCTTAGTTATAAGGCTTTTGGGAAGACATCAGAGTTTGTTTATGAAGTACAAAGGCTCAATATTGACCCCAATGGCTCACTCTGAAACAAAACATAAGCTTACAAAAATATAAGCTTACCAGCGGTGCATACCTTATTTATTGGGAAATTTAGGCGACATTTAAGGGTGAGACGAGCTCCTTGTATGACTTGTTGGCGTGAAATGTGCCTTGCGACACAAGTCTTACTCGGTTTCTATCTGAATCACCCCAGTTGAACATTGCCGCCTCCACACAGCTTTGTACGCCCTCGTTTTCGGCCAACAATGCCGTGGTGCGGCGCTTACCCCGTTGTACACACTTGGCATCGGTTAACAGTCGTTTTAGTAATTTAACGGCAATCATAAGTGCATAGCCGGACGTTCAAGTCTTGGGTAAGATTAAGCCTTCAGATTGTATGTATGGTTGTCATTGGAACTCTAAATATGGGTGTTTTGAATGGCTGCATGAGAGTTTGAATATTATTTGGATAACCTTGGGAGAAATGTAACATGGTCTAGAAGGTGCCATTAGATAAGTGGCTGGTAAATTTACTTCTGTACGCCTTGGATTTGGGTTCCTTCAATTTAAGTGTATAGATAGTTTCAACTAGTCGAGCCTTGAGATTCATCACATGTGTTGTAGAAGAGTAAAATCGAGTGTTAAACTCAAATCCATTTCAAAGTAAGATGGTCGAAAACGAAGTGAATGAAGCCGAACAAGTACAAAAAGAAAAGATAAGAAAAGAAAAACCAATACAAAAACCACATACCCCAACCACTTCACAAAAAGAAACCCCATATCCCCTACTTCATCGATTTTCATCTCCACCCGCCCCTGACACCCCTACAACTAAACGAAATCAAAGTGAGTCCTGTCTATGGCCCCAAAAGCGTGCTGTGAAGGTTTAAGCCTCCCACTCCATGGCAACATCTCTTTCAACAACGTCTCCATCAGTCTCCTCTCCGTCAATCTCGAGTCCTTCAATCGCGTCTCTCTTGCCAGTTCCAGTGCAATAATCATCCTTCTTATCACCACCGACGCAACCAGCGGCACAGAATTGAAGAAACTTGATATCTCCATGTTCAATACAACCCCAGAGCGACTGCTTTACGTAAATGTCCGATGTGGGGAGGCTGTTCGCAAGTAGGTTGGTTTGAATCTTGGTGATGTAATCGCCTGTATACCGAATTGTTAATGTAAGTATTCTCATATTTTTGGGACTCAAGATAATCCATCTGGTGATGGATATTGATAGGGATTGTCTAACCTCTTTTGAGGAGGTAAGTACCACAGTAGATACCACCATTTTTGCAGCTCTTAGCAGCAACTAGGCCGGAGAATGCAGAGACAACGGCAAGGGCGATCATTGATATGCGAACCATTTTGATGATTTGGAATAAGATAGACTTTGAAATACAGGTGATTGGTATTTTGTTGAGTGATTGGAATCCAAGTAAGAAGGAAGTTATTATTGTTGATGATGAGAATACAGAAGTCGCTCTTCAACCAAAGAAAGGTGCTTATATATGTCTGCAGTCTACTCGCCAAGCATATTATTCGATCAGGTTGAGCCTTAAATGTCTGATGTCATTGTTAATATTGTAGAATGAGGATGGCTTGAATCCTATAGGAGGCTTCTCATCCACCGGAGCATCAGATGATCATTTGATACCGAACTTTCATCTGGTTCATAATAGAACAAACATTACGTTAACTCAATATATTCGCAGCCGAAAAAGGAGTACAACCTTGATGTCTGATAACATCCATCAACATTTCCAGGGATGGGCAATACCAGCAGTTCCATTCACATACGCAATTTACACCTCGTATCTCTAGAATCATCATATATCCTTTGATTCGGGCGTTGAGGCACAATTGATCCATATCCAGCAGCGGGAATATCTGCATGAATATCATCTAATCTAATTCATGAACTATATTTCAATCCTCCACCAACAAGTTGGGTAATATACGAGCTTGTTGTTTCATCTTGTGATAATACACAGCGGTCATAGCCTAATAGTTTTAAAAATTCCACTGCACAAAAGATATTGAATATTCAACAATGCTGTAGGAAGACTGTAATAAAATAATAAGATGCACTTTCTATCCACCTAACCTACCAATTTTCCTTCTCTCTTGCCCCTTTGCAGCTTCGCTTGCTCTTCTAGTTCATCCTGGTCTGTGCTTTATCAATAAAATATTCACCAGCTAGGTACTCTAGGTTTCTCCCTTGGGAATAGTTCTTTTCGATGGTGCTTGCAATACGTACGTAAATATTCCTTCATCTGACATTCTCTATATTAAATTGGGTGCATAACTCTTTTCCTTCGAGGAACATTACAAACTATGAGACTAGATAGGATATACATGGCGGTTTAGTTGGTGTAGCACTTATAGCTCATGGATGTTTTAAGTTGTTAAAATTGGATGAGGAACAATGCGCATGTTTTACACTCCTAATCCTCTACGGTACTTCAAATATACGTAGATTCCAGGCTTACCTCGAATTCTTCGTTTCGAAACGACGATTATATCTCCTTAGCTGGAGGAATCTCACTGGCGTCCTTGGCAAAGAAGTCAGGAAGAAAATTTATTTTCACTTGATTGTATCCGATGCTCCGTTTTAACGGATGTAAGTTCCTATATCCCCAGACATCAGATCTTGGCATAAGCCATTCAAGAGGCACTGCAAATCCTCCGGTGGGACAAGCGATAGTGGGTAAGCTTTGAAGTTACACAGCATAGCGTTTGTGCTTATGCATACATAGTAGACGCCTTTTTTATCGCGTCATATTTCCCCTTCTACAGCCCTGTCAACTGTAAAGGAATGTGGAGTTTGGCGGAGGCTTAGTAAACCAAGGGGTAAATCTTCATAAGCTTATTCTCGAGGTAATAACGACTGCTAGATGGTAAAATAAGATCAACAAATCCAGCCTTCCAACTTATGCATCCTGAAATCATAATAGTCTAGTTATCTAAAACATTTCTTTCAATAACTTCGAATTCCGTTAAAGATTTAACCATAAATACTAAGATATCGCTGCTCACTACTGTAGCCGTTTCACAAAAAGGATGCTTCGGGGCTCTAGTAGCCCCTTGTAATTACTTTGTGATAAACTGGAGGCATGTGTCACGATGCACACACAAGTCCATAGGCAATGACTTGAACAACAGAACCGCTGTGAATCAGTATCATATTTAACTCTAATGAAATGCACCATAGCTGCACGTAATTTCGTCGATTTATCTCCCCGTATCTAAAAATGAAGCGAGTGGCATGAAGAAAACATCCATAAATATGACAAAATCAAATAAATCAAACCCCATCAATGTTCTATTTCAAAGGCCCCCAAGTTGCGTCTACATGCTCTCTATAAGCAGACCAACGGTCTCCTAAGCACTATCTTCATCCAACCCGAGATCACGCTTCCAGTGACTATTGGGAGTCCAGTTTGCTAGCGTCTGACTAATATCCAATGGATTGACTGCCGTCACTGGTACTCTGCCTTGAAGGGCCGGGTATTCATTTTGCACTGTTCAAGAAGTTAGCGCTAATTTTAGCCGGTACTTCTATAGATAACTGATGGTTTTGGAGATTGAGTTTCTCTCAACTAAGAGAGGCATTTTATCAACTCTTATGGAATTCGGATATGAACCCGGTAATTAAAGCGCACATACTCCAAATACTGCCAGGTGCAAGGGTTGAACCCCTGGGCAACAAGATATATGCATGGCCTGTAGTTGCCTGCGCCAAAGCCTGAGCCATACGGGGAACGAGTTTATCTTGTTCGGGACCCACGCCGCATTCATCAATCCAATCTAGAAACTGAGTGTTTGGAAAGACGGAACCCCAGTATTCCCCGCCAATATGCGCGGCATAATCCTTTGCGTTTTGGTTGGTGGCAGTTCCGGTGTAGAAGACTGTTTTGGCGCCGACTTTGCTGTTATGTTTAATCCAGTTCTCGATGGTTTGCACATCTGGGCATTGCTTCCCGCGTGCTTCGAGGTCAAAAGATATCGCTGGGGCTGCTGCAACTGTGGCGATGAGGGTAATTCCAGCGGTAAATGCAGTGAAGAACTTCATGATTGGTGTATATGTAGGTACAATTTCTAAAGATATAAAGATATTTCCAAGATGTCGAGAAAGTTTTGACGAGGTGCTTCTGTTATATAAGAACCTCCAGACCGGACTTTTGCGTTATTAAACATCGAAAGATTCCGTCGCCATCTTGGATTCCCTTCCTAGTCTTGATCCCGAAGAATGTTTCAAATCGAGCTTGCTTTTGAAAACGGAAGGAGGCACAGCTGTTTCTCAGGTAGGCCTGAAGAATAAAACTGCGATGTGAAGCGAAGCTTTACGAGCATAGTCAACTTGGCGACTTTCCAGAGTTCGAAAAAAGGGCGCAGTATCCCCTTGAATTTGAGGGGATACTGGTGACAGAGTAAATTCATTAACGACAATAATGCTAACTTGTGCCACTGTAATTTACCATTCCTTCAACCTCTGGTTGGTCGCCTCATTCTTGCGGTCATGCTTTCAAATTTTGATAAATTTCGTAGTTAAAGGAAAATCCCGCATTTGACGTCGTAGTGCTTCCTTCTCAAGGCAGGGCAATCCAAAGATATCAGATGTCATATGAACCTGGACTCTTCCTACTTTGGATCAATTCATGTAACTTTTAGATTGTAGGATTGCGTTTGTTTATGCACTAGAAGGCTGAGGCTGAAAGCAAAGGACGCGGCTGACCAATAAGCACACTCCTTCGTTTCATGATAACTTTTAGGCACAAAAATCTGTATTTTATTACCAAACTGAAACATTTTGGCTCATCATTTGTCTTGATAGACAATTGCCTATTCCGACGAGTTTTTCGAACACCTTTTGCCGAAAAAAAAACATCGAGAAAGCAAAATATCCAAACCTACCTGGCTTTTTTGTTTTGATCAGTTTTCTGGAGAGGTCGTTACTTTCCATATCAGACTTAAACAAATGGACGCAAATTATTCCGAAAAGCTTGTTGAAGCCGCGTCTGCAGGCAAGCTCGACACGCTAGAACAACTGCTTGCCGGCGAAAGAGATACTACCGACGAAGCCATCCAAACCCTTCTGAATTCAGCAGCATGGAACTCACAAACATCAACTGTCACCTTCCTCCTATCGAAATATCCTTCCACCCCGCTTCCTGAGGACACTATCCGTGCAGCAGTCTACACACCATCCACAGACCTCTTTTCAGTTCTTCTTTCCAAAGATCCGGCATTAATCAACCATCAATTCGACAGACGTGGCACACCTATTGCTTTAGCATGTATGAACAAGCAGCCGGTTGAATTTCTGGAATTTCTACTCAAGGCAGGTGCGGATCCAAACCAGGATCCAGACACGGCACTTCTTCCATTGGTCTCTGTGGCGGCTTTTTATAACGACGTTAGAGCAGCAGAGCTCTTGTTGCAGTATGGTGCAAGGTTGAAGGACTCTGGGGCTCTTGAGACGGCGGTGAAGAGGGGAAATGAGATTATGGTGCGTTATTTCACGGATCAGGAGGAGAGAATGAAGACAGTGGGAGTTTAAGATGGAGATATACAGGATAGTGCATGAATACAAAGCTCTGTAATACTGGTCTGGTGTCGATATTCAATTCTTATCCTAAGTATACACGAGTGACAACCTAGATATCAGTTGACAGTAATTTAGATCACGTGTAAATCCGTGACACATCCCGTCTGATTTGGCAGTATAACTGAATCTGAGCCAGGCTTCCATTTAAAAAAATATATGTAACAAAACTTCTCGAAAGTCCCTAAATCAACAAATTCACTATGAAGAACTCCTATCCTACATTGGATATAACTGCTGCCAATTCTTCAAACTTCAACTCCCGCCCCCTACGACCCGGTCTGAGAAATAGCTCAAAAACACGTGATCTGTCAATAATTGCTGAAAATGGCATTATCCACTCAAACTCGACAATCTCGACAATGATAATCGCGTGGGCAACACCCGCAGAGCTTGAAGCGTATTCTATTCCATCCACAAATACTGCCTACGTAGCACTTGAGACCCAGGGGGAGGCCCCGGGCCCTCTCCTCCCATCCTATCGGGGGCTTCGCCCTAGGGCTAGATTCGGGCGATTCTATGAGTTGACCGTAGGTCACGTGAATAGATCTCAGCAGAAAACTTTCCGGTCTTGGGTTGCCGCTGCACTTCGTTTGAAGCAAAAGAAGTTTGTCACGCCAATCCACTTCATCAGATCTACAGTTACTTACCCAACTAACCAGATATGACACACATTTGTCGGCAATGCCACCTATAAGTTTGTTGGAAGCCGAGCTATAAGATTCCTGGTGCAAATCATCATGATCACATTCCATTGGTTACATCACGGTTAATGCTCTTTATCATACCACACCATATTCCGTTGTGCTTCATGGAATAATTATATTGGTGAACACGAGCCAGAGTACGTCCTTTTTAGTGAGTGATAGTCTCAGTACTCTTATTCTGCCTCCGATATCCCATCGGCTTCATCGCAATTCCTGTTCTTCATCACACCATCTTCTGGCGCACTTCGAAGAGGTCGTTGTGAGTTAGTATGGGATATAGCATTTCGCTTTCGGGGGTGCCAATTGCACCTCCTGTATCTAGATCACACTTAGATGTACGGTGACGGTATATAGTTTGAGAGTTGGCCTTCAATTGAGGACCTCCAGTTCAACTTCTATTTAAATTTCAGATATGAGTTATCGCATCTCTGCCATCAGCACTCTTGTTGTGTTCGGTATGTCTTTGACCACAGCTTCTTCTCTACTCAGCAATAGCTAAACTGGCAACTCGACCAAGCAATGCACGTTTGATGATTGAATATGCTTTTTCATAAATTGTTTTGCAATAATATCAGGTGTTCTTATATAGCAACCAAAAGGGTGCGCTAAAATTCAAAGATGCGCAGATTCTCAGGGAAATAATTGGCATAACTGGTTGCGGTTCTTTCTTCATAATCAATCTTTCCAACTATTACAGCACACTTCAATCAGGTCCATTAATTCTTATTCCAATGAGAAAATAAATCATTCCTTTCATCCATGTAACATTCTCAGACATGGCTCTAGATCTGGGGCTGTAGAAGTTGGACCATTCGAGATTATTTCAAGAGCTCTATTGTCCTCGAATCAGATGAGTGAGAGACTGGAACTTTCTTATAATATTACCTCAGGCTTCGTACTTGATGTCTCAATATTCCATCTTAATCACTATTACTTCATATTCCTCCAACTTAACTATATTAATTAATATCATGAGGATCGTTGACAGGCCCTTTATTTAGTATGTATAGTCCGACACAAGAGTTATTATCTGCTCCTAAGATATTATATCTTCGGCTCTTCAAGTGAATATCAAGATTTTTCTGAGGTCACAAAATGCGCAGAAAGAAAAGAACGCGGCAGAATAGAAAGAAGTACCAGCTTCACCAGCAAGCCGGAGCTACATGGATAGGTAGATAGCATGACACAGATCGCAACATGACTGTCAGTAACAGCCAAACCTCGATACCGGTAGTTCACATACATCGATTTTAGGGATTGAAATGCAATAGTAATATCGATATTTTTGTTTGATTATAATCGTATTCACTTGATATTGGTAGCGGTAATGACAAGCGGGACTTGTTGTAATTTATTCTAGTTTGCAAAGGTATTGTTTGATGGTCAAGAATAAGAGCAGGAGCAGGCGCAGGCGCAGAAGACACTAATGTTATGCATTTTTCGATTGTATTTGGTTCGTAATGCAAATATCACTTCATCCATGCGACACCACCTTCGATGAGATTTTCACCCCAAATATCCTATCATCAATGGTCACCTTGATTCATCACCCGCCAACCTCTCTCGCAGCCTTATACTTAACTACTCCCTCAAACACTTCTTAAAAGTCCCACTGATAGCCACAATCACTGGTACTCGCATGTTCCTGAACCTTCAACTCCCCATTTACTTGGTTCTTCGCAGACTCAACATCCTTCTCAATAACCCGAACCAGTGCCATCACACACTTTCCACATGGACACTCAATAGGACGAGTCTGAGTAAAGCCCATTGTATCCCCTGCCTTCTCAGCCACACCCATACCATCCCCATTCCACCTCTCCTGCACCGCAACCTCCTGCCAAACCCCTCCATACCCACGATACCCGGGCAACCAAAACTTCTCCACCTCGGCCCAAAACTCCGAAACCCCCTTCCCCATAAAAGGCGCCACATGCCCACCCCCAAGCAACCTCATATCCTCGCCCGCCCTCCCCTTCATCAACTCCCTACACATATATCTCCAGGACTTCGTCACCGACTCCCACTTATCCTTCTTCATCTCGGCCTCACTCTTCATAACCAGTGGCAAAACCGCCTCTTTGAATCTCTTCACCTCCGATTCTCCACTCTCTTCATCCACAGACTCGATTTCAAACATATCGCATTTGTATACGTCCAATCCGCGCACGGTATCCAAAGCTCCCCAATTCTGGTCTTGGAAAAATGAATAACATTCACTCTGCAGAGAACCGAGGAAGGAGTTGTATTGTTGCAGGAGGAGAATGTCGGGGTATGGTCGGTTGAAATCGAGAGGGTTGAGCATGTGGGCGCGACACGCGTTTTGGGGGAGTGAGATGAGTGAGCGCAGTTGCATGATGGCTTTGTACAGGTGCGTTTGGATGGAGATGGGATCCTTGGGATGGGCGAGGAGCGCCAGGATAACGTGCACGTGTGCGATGACTGGGGAGAGTCAGTTGTTGTTTGAGAAACAAGGGAGCGTGGCGCGGGAGAAGAAAGGGAAGAGGTATGTGATGGCGACTGGTAGTTGAGACAAATGAGAGGAATGATGATGTAATGGTAATAAAATCAAAAGATATATGAAGAACTGTGAATAATCCCCAACAAGCAACCCCACTCACAAAGATATCCATGTTCCGAAATTTGCGCAAGCAAATCGTGACATTTCTGATAGCAAACCGCCGCGTGAAAGCTTTCCTGCGAATTTTGATATGCGAAGTTTATCTAAAACACCAGTTAATATCAGTATTCCTTGCTTCAAAATTCCCATCTCCTGTTATGCAAATATAAATATATAAATAGGTCAATAGATCAACAGATCGAGAAGTCAAGATGAAAGAGTGAACTCCAAATTGAAGGAAAATAACCACTTACCTCTCTAACCAAGCCGATATAATCGACCACTGGCCATTGTGTCTGCGTCATATCGAGTAGCAAGGAAGCAAGCGCTTTCGAAATATATGCAAGAAAATATGTTATATCTTTGGTGCTGCGTTGCTATAAGTGTTGTTGCGAAGTCATGGACAAGAAGAAGAACACGGGGGATTTATTTGTTGCAAGCAAGAAGGAAAGAAAGCAAGCAAGCAAAGGATTTTCCCAACCTAGAGAGATACAGCAGTCTCGTGCGAATGGAAGCAAAATATGAAATAAAGTTGAGTGAATTGACCGCTTGGTGTGTATTTGATTGAAGTGACGATGGCTGGTAAATGCGTAACCTGGAAATGGATACGTAAATGCTAAAAGTGAATAGTAAATAAAGCGGGAATTGCCTGGTTTAAGGAGAGCCATATATTAGACGATAAACCCCCTTTGCGTTCGATAACATACTATTGAGGTTTTATGAAAGTTCCATTGCACATACAGAACTTTGTATATCCTCAATTGAATCCCAGAGGGGAAGTTCAAAGTTTTAATGTCATGGTGATGGTGACAACATGTAGTAATCCGAACTCATATTTAACAATCAATCGGCTTCAGGGTTCCAATCCAAATTCAACATGCAACGCTCATCAATGTTCATTCGAGTTCTCAACTTTGGCGTCTAGATGATGACCGACTTCATCTAATACCGCCCAGGTGTCATTTGATACTCGATATATACATTCACTCCAATGAGATTTCATACAGTATGGAAGGAAGTATAATGGTATCATTTCTCATATACTGACTGCATTCTGTCTCGAATTCTAGCTATGGCCTCAACTGGTAACGGCTCAACGCCGACCTTCCCGCTGCTAACTGCTCCTATACTTACTTATGAGCTATGCCTTCAACTGGTAATGGCTCAATTCCGACCGCCTCTGCTGCCAACTGCTCCTTCTCGGTGTGCTGAGTATCATCCTTCATGAATGGGAAGGTGAGAACTTCCTTAATGCTATAATTATCAGTCAAGAACATGACCAAACGATCAATACCCATTCCCCAACCAGCAGTTGGTGGTAGACCGAACTCCAAAGATCGACAGAAGTTCTCATCAATCATTTGAGCTTCGTCATCACCTTGATCCTTCTGTCTAGCTTGCTCTTCGAATCTGAGACGTTGATCAAATGGATCGTTCAACTCTGTGTATGCGTTGACAATCTCCTTCTTGCAAACAAATGCCTCGAAACGTTCGCACAAACCAGGGTTGCTACGATGGTACTTGGCAAGTGGTGACATCATTTGTGGGTGACCAGTGATGAAAGTTGGGTTAATGCATGTCTCTTCGATAAATTCACCGACGAGTTTATCAAGCATACGGGCATTGGTGAGAGGAGGCGAGCACTCGACCTTCATCTTCTTGAGAACTCTCTTGAAGAATTCGTTGGTCTCTTCGGTATGCAATTGATCTCCAGGTGGGAACTTCTCTCCAGTTGCTTCCTCGAGGGCTGGAATCATCTCAACACGTCGCCAAGGTGCAGCCCAGTTGACTTCATATTCTTCTCCGTGTTGAGTATGGAACTTGGTTGTTGTGCCTCCAGTAATGTGCTTGACAAGACCAGAAACCAATTCTTCGGTAGTATTCATAACATCATAGACATCGGCGTATGCTTGATAGAACTCGCAGGTTGTAAATTCGGGGTTGTGTGTGAGATCAATGCCCTCATTACGAAATTGGCGTCCCATTTCATAAACACGGTTAAGGCCACCAACAACAAGCATCTTGAGGTAAAGTTCTGGGGCTATGCGCATGAACATGTCCATGTTAAGATCATTATGATGAGTCTTGAATGGCTTGGCTGTAGCACCTCCAGCAATTGAGTTCATCATTGGAGTCTCCACTTCGTCGAAATCCCTCTCGTCAAAGTAATTGCGAATGTATCTAACCATCTTGGAACGAGTCTTGAAGACATTTCGCGTGGCGTCATTCATGATCAAATCCAGATATCTTTGGCGATGTCTCTTCTCTTGATCCTTGAATCCGTAGTACTCATCTGGAAGTTGTTGCAAACAAGGGGTAAGTAGGATAACCTCTGTCGCAAAGATCGAAAGTTCTCCCTCCTCTCCCTTCTCAATCTTATTCTTTGGTGCAGTTCGTCCAGGGTATCCAACAATACCAATAACATCACCACGACGTAGAGGCTCATGTTGTTGTTCGAATGATAATGCTCCTTCTCTGCTAGTGGACTCCTGGATTTGGCACATAACCTGAACCTTAACACCCTCATCCTTAACATCGTAGAATACCAATTTGTTTCCCGAGGCGCGCTTGTTGTAGATTCTTGCTCCCAGGCGAATCTCCACGTCCTTCTTAATCTCTCCAGACTTCAAGTTACCATAATCCTTAACGAAATTTCTCAAGTCGTAGTTCGTCTGGAACTTGTGCGGGTAAGGGTTTGGTGATTGGGCTGCTCGCATTTTGTTGATATTGCGAGAACGAATCTCGAAATATTGCTATGTACCGACTTGACGTTAGACATTGACATACCGACTTGAAGTAAGATATTGGGACTTGTAAGAAAATCTGTGAGAAAATACATTTGGATTCAACTCCTTCTCATCCGCTTCAGCATTGGTCTTCTTGACTGCGATAGGCCTTGCTGGTAGGGCAGCAGCCTTCTTTGCCTTTTCCTCATCCTTCTGTCGTTGCTTTTGTCTCTTCTTCAACTCGGTCTTAGAGACCATCTCCCCAGTCAGCTCATCGAGGAGCTTGACTGTAGCTTCTGGTGCGGTCGCCATGTTTGTGATTGTGGTTATAATCTGTGAATTGTGGTTGAACAATGAAAGTTACAAAAGGTTGGTGGGAAGTGGGGTTGACAATTTTATCTGCAAAATTAATTATGGTGCCCAGGTGAGGTGGTATAAATTGGCGGGGTCGATTTGTTGACTCACCGCCGTTAAAGCGGCAGTTTTACTGTTGATTCCAATAGAGCGGCATCGAGTGTCTCCCGCTGTCAATACTATATTTTAAAACGGTTTTAAAACGGCAAGGAGACTTAAATAAAGCGGCCAGAGTTTGATAAATGGCAGGCCAACCGATCGAATTTTATTATTTATCACACCTTTTCCCAACACACACCACATCAAACACGACATCAAATATATCTTCAAAATTGTTCGAATCGCACGAATCATTTATGATATTAGCTATGCATTAAATACATCTTGCCACCCATTATCCTCTAATGCATTGTGAATATTGACGCCAGAAACCCCGCAATACCATGTTTCAAACCTATGCATCCGCTAAGTAAGTATTCATGTTATCATCATCAAAAGACGAATGATCCCGTGACTGAAACTCCCAAAAATCCGACCTTGATATTCAATGAATATCGTCAGATGTTTGTGATGTTGCTACTCAAGCCATCAAAGCAGCCAACCCACCAGCAATACCTGCCAACCCAAGAGCAACTGGGAAATTGGCTTTACCCGCGGCGCCTGTGGCGGTTACGGGAGAGGCAGATCCAGTAGCTGAAGCAGATCCGCTTGAGCTTCCCGACTTAGTGGCGGTGACTGTTGAAGCCTTGCTTGTGAAGGTTGTAGACAAAGCAGTTGTGGTAGCTGTGGTGGCAGTATAAGTACCCTTACCAGTTGATGTTGGCGAGGAACCAGTGGCAGTGGTGGCTTTGATAGTTCCACCATTTGTCTCAGTAGGAGCCGAGGCGGCTTTGATGAGGGCTGCGGCGGCTTGATATTCTTCAATGGTGTCATTGATATCGGGGTTGTTGCCAATATCAATCTTTAATGACATGCCCTTCTGGCAATCATCGCCAACGGATGAGTAAAGCCACAAAGTCTCGTTGATAGTAGTGTTCATTACCCAGACTGGAATCTAGCGAAATTAGTTAGCTTTGATTTGCTGAATAGAGGAGAAGTACATACGTTATCATCGCTCTGTGCAGGTGGGCCTGGGATAACACCAGAGAAGATAGGATCATGGTCAGAGGGAACACATGGGTTGTCGAATGTGCTTTGTGCGACGCTATGGTTGCCCCAGAAGAAGAATCGAACCCTATATTGGCGTCAGTGACTTACATCTAGAATGCATAAGGGATAACGTACTGATCGCCAACTTGAATATGCGCGTAAGAAGGTACGAATATTTGGTCCTGGGGGGTACCAACGTCGATACTGTACGTAGCTGCCATGGCACCAGAGACAAACAAAAGGGTGGCAATCATAGTTTGATGCATCTTTGCGGTTGAGTTTGTTTTGATATTTGACGAAGAAACGGATTTGATTCTGATTATGGAGTGGAAAAGTTAAACGATTTATGAGAGTAGCTAGTTGGAGGAAGATATTGTAACGTATGGAAGTTGTTATTGGAGTTGTCAGTTGAGGTTGTAAGGAAGTAGAATCAAGTCCAGATTCCTACGAACTTTATATTCCCCAAACCTCAACCCGAAGACTTGGACCCCGAACTCAGCCTTACAAAAGTTTCTTTTTTTTTAAAAAAAAAAACATTCACCCACAACCAACAGGGGGTGATTGGTTACTTCGCCCGAATCCCCCCTGCATCGTTTTTCCTTTCCATTCAGGTACTGTGCCGCCGCGCCACCTGGGAACTTAAAAAGAACCACATACCAAGTAAGCTTTCGATACTTCGCCTCTTTCCGCGGTAATCTAATAACACACCAACACACTAACACACCGAAACCGGCAAATACTTCTATTTTCCATTCCAACACATACATGCACATGGCACCGCCACCAAAAGACGCAGTTCTACAATTCGACGCAGGTACTCATACCATGAATAACCCACCTACCAGTAATAGATCCCGCTATTTCCATCTCCAACACCCACTCACCAGACCCTCGTTCCAATGATGACGAACCACGCTTCCATATAGAGCACGACCTATACAGTAATACAGTACCTAACACCAACAGTGATACAATATTACGACATTAGACGAGGTTGGGCTGACGGGCTGGTTCGAAAGGATAAGGATTGGCGGGGTGTCTGCAGCTGTGCCGCAATCACATCACGTGTAGACTGTATGTATGTAGTGTGTCCCTACTCCGTATTTGACGTATTTGACTTTGAGTTGAGTTGTGGGAGATGATTCACAAGAAATGTAACCTAGGTAATGTCCCGGAGCCACGACTCTGCGCTAAACAGGTTTTCGTTTTTTCTCACAAGAACCTCATTCACTGGAATGCATTGTTGGGAAACTAAAAAGCTGGGTTGAACCCGTTGAACCAAAGTTGATCATGGGTTCGATGGGAGATTTTTGGGTCATAATTTTATATCGTGTGATGGCTTCATTGTTTCTGGTGCCTCATTTAACTTTAAATTGGATATTCATGTATGCAGGTACGTGATTCGTGACGGACAAGTGGATATTATATCACTCAAGACGCTAACTATGCTCGAATGCAAAACGTGTACGAATTACGTATGTTCTACTCGATTCGAGATGTTATGCTCGAGGCTGCACAAGGTCTCTGTTGCGGAACGTAGTTCGGAAATCCAGTTGTCGTACAAACCACGAGTTATGCAGTGTCCATTCCCTGTTTGGGTGTTCGAGTTTGATCTAATGATATGATCTGTTAGTATATGTCACTCATCCCATCTTATCTCATCCCCTCGTCTCTTTGCAACTCAAGATGAAAGAAACATACCTCGAATCTTCTTAACATACTCGGCACCAATTTATAGATCTCCAGCAGACTAATATTCTTCCCAATACACGTCCTAGAGCCCATCCCAAAATGCAACATTGTGCCGTTCATCTCCTTAATTCTTTTTTCTTCCATCTCCATGTCCATCCCCTCTCCCTCACTAACCAACCATCTCTCCGGTTTAAACTCCTCGATATCATCACCGAATACTTCTCTCCTATGATGAAGCACCCAAGCGCTACACCCAACAATCGTTCCACCTCTTATCCATTCCCCTGCAATCTCTATGCCTTGTTCTGGCACCACTCTTTCTAAGGGTAATCCAGGTGCTGGATGGAGTCGAAATGCTTCCTTGATACAAGCATCTAAATATGGTAATCCTTGACTTTCCGTCCAACTCACTAATCCCTTTTCCACATCCTCGAAGTATCCTTCTTGTGCTTTTCCATCAATTTCCTGCATTAATTTTTCCATACATCGTTCATTCTTCAATAAATAATAAAACACTGCACTTAGTGAGATGGCTGTAGTTTCCGATCCTGCGAATGCCATGGAAACGGCCATCGTCATAACTAGCTGATCGGTCATAAACTCAGGTCTATCGTGTTTTGCCTGGATGAATTTCGACAACAAATCAGGTTGTGAGTTATTCGTTTTGACATCCGCATTAACAGTGGGAATTATTCCATTTCCATCCGTCTTAGGGTATCGTTCCTCGACTCTTTGCGCCGCGAATTTGGCGACAGGGAATGTGGCATCTACCACGCCATATTTGGCAGCTAAGAGATAGAGAGGATTCTTGAGGAAAAGTCGATCAAGAATGGGCATTTGACCGATGGGCGCAACATAGTCAAAAAGCTTTCCTAGATACGATATTATACCATCTACATCTCTATTTTCCTCGACGAATCCGTGTCGTTTTGAGTATGTCATTTCACCAATCACGTCAAATGCATAGAATTGTAACCATCTGGCAAAGTCACAGGAGGATTGCCCGCTTGGGGAAGTAAAGAGATCGGCGGTGCGAGAGAGGAACATTTCGGTGGTGCGGGTGACGAGTGGCTCGTATTGGACCAGGGAGGACATGCTGAATGCGGCGTTGACGGAGCGTCGGAGTTGAGCATGGAATGTTTCGGAGGTGGTGCTAAATAGTGATGGGAGTGGATGGCCATTTTTCACAGATTGTTGAACGGGATAGAACGCGGACTGCTGTGTGTCAGTATTCTTCCTGCGAAGAATCGGTCGAATCCATAATATACCTTGACGAAACCTTTATTCAATCCATAGATGGTTTTCAGTGCCTTTGGATCCGCAAACGAAAGGGTATTGGGCCCAAGACGGACAACATCTCCATGCTTGGCATGCAACCTTTGGTGGGTGACTTCCGGGCGACGTTTGTATACATCATAGAACCTCCACCAGTCTGTGAAGGAGGCTAGAGCCGGTCCAGGATACTTGTTTAGACCCCGGTTAAAGTGATTGCTGGCAAGATAGATGGCGATTCCAACAATCAATATTGGAAGCCAGTTTTCAAAAGCCAAAGTGAGAAATGTATCAGTGATCATTTTGTTTGCGTGATTAGATGCCGGTAGCTCAGAAGGAGCTGACTTTTAGTGATCAACTTCAAATTTATAATCGATCAATGTGGATTGAATTAATGATGGAACCTCGATGACAATATATTGGGCACGGGGTAAAAAGCCAATATTGTGAAGCATTTGAATGCTATCGGAGATTTGGGTTCAACGCAGGAAACTGTGAAGGTGGGAGAAGTCGACGGAGGCAGTAAGTAATATTTTCTTCGGTCTCATTAGAACTTTGCAAATGTGATACATGTGAATGGCTAAATAAGAACAATGGTGTATTGGCTTACTTTTGAACGATTTCCTGGATGAAAGAACACAATATGATAACTGAAATATAGTGTGATGAGAAACCACAGCGAACGAGCAAATACCATCATAACCTGACGCAAGCTGGGCCATTTACTATTTTATACTTCTCCCCCGCTCGGAGCGATACTGAAACTGCATCTTTGACTTGCCAATGAAAGTGTCATCAAAGTCAAACTAGCAGACACTAGAGTCGCCAATCTCAAACATTTAGATAGACATCACTCTCAAGAGTACTTGCCGAATGTCTATTTTGTTTGATCCAACAGATATGAAGAAAAATACGAACGAGGAGATCCCACTGCATAGTGTTAGCGCTTACAAACTGCTTGAAATTATGGTGCCGTGTAACTTCGATCCACTTGCACTTGCGTTAGTGCTCGGATCGTCCCTTTAGGTCCCCTGTCAGCTTAACTCGATTAAGCAATATTCAACGTTAAGGTTCTCGGCAAATAAGAACGGGAACTAATTTTTTGAAGAAATGAAGAAGAATGGGGATCATTTAATCCTTCAATTGATGATCCGGGTAATACAATCGTAAGGCCGAAAGCCTCTTGCATGCAGAATTAAGAATCAAAGCCAATCATTCGTACATGTACTAGGTGTATATAGGGCTCCTTCTATGCATAGGCAGGTGGCATATGTCATAAACGGGCATGTAATACCGTAGGGCAGCTGTAAGTGCTTCAAAATATTGGTTTCAAATATTGAGTGTAGACTGCCGAGACTGCAATTGTATGTACACAGATAATCAATTTGCATGAAGGAGTGGGAGTGTACGTGAGGTGAGGTGGGGAGGAGCTAAATTCTTTGGGGAAGTATGAGTAAGTTTATCGGGATTGGATATCTTCAACTGTTCAACAGCAAGATATCGGTAGTTTCAAAGTCATACTTGCCGAAATTTCCACTGCAATTAGAATCCTTTGAAGCAGAATAGTTGTAAATTGGGTGACAGATCATAAACGGCAGTTGTGAATTGTTGTATTTGTGGGTCATAGTCAACGCATCTCGTGAGATTGGAGCGACATCATACCGGATAAGGCAGAGGGTGCGGCAGTTGTTATGATAAATAAGTAGGGATCATTCAAAATAAATCGAAGAGCGAAAGAGAAAAAATCCAATTCCATAAGTGGATGAATAAGGAGCAGTTTAGGTGGAACACTACGGAAGCAACGAAACCCGAAAGGAACCCAACTTTGGCATTTGATGGCGAACTAATTGTAGCCATCTTTTGTTTTAATATGTTTAATGTGCGTTTAGCCAATTGTCCAATACTAATAATTGTCAATATGGGAGCTGGATTTGGATAACCAGTAAAATATGAAGCTCGATGTTTGACTTGGGATAGAACTTGGAAATCAATACGGAACTCTTGTGGAAGAACTGCCCCGCGTTCCAACATCTCTTCATAGCTCTATGGTACAGGCACTAACCTGAGCTAGCATGGAACCTTCTTCGAATGAACCTTTCTCATAACACCGTACAAAAGTAAGGTTCATCAACCATTAAAGTATACAAACATTATCAATTTGAGCTTGAAGCCGAGAAGTTTGGCGTCATATACCAAGGACGCTGTCCAAATGACGTTTCGCAAGCTACAGGCAAGAGATGTACCGATATAGCGCCTGAGTAATGTCGAAAGTCTCGAATGTTGATGAAAACGGATCGTAGTCGTGATTTGCAGCAGAGAAGATGGATTCAGAGAGTATATTGAGAAAATTTGGATTTTGTAAGGTATCGTGTCTTTCTGGTTATTCGCGGAGGTAACTTGTCACTGCTCCTCATTGAATCTCAGGGATACAAATTGCGCAAGTGCTTAGTCATCATATTTATTGAATCACCCGCATCTTCTTGGTTATGGCCACAAATACATGGAATATATCCATACTGTATCTCTGAAGCATTCGTATTTGCTCTTTGAGTGTGTCAACAATTCGTTGTTACAAGATGGATTTGAACATTATGAATCTCTCATGGACTCCGAATATTGCGAATCGACCATTCTGGATCAAGTTGCATAGCACCAATTCTCTAATATATATCTATATCAAATATTTCTCCGCCGCATTCGGCCAGAAGGACTATATGATTAAATGATTATTTAAAGATTTTGAAGGGGCGCTGCAATCAAGGTTCAACCTGAGAGTTCAGTTTTGTTGGCATCGCACCTTGAATCCGGTCAAGTATAGATGCTACAACTTCTGTCAAATGGGTATTATTTCCCATATTCCGTAAGAATCGACCTCGATGTTGTTTTTTGAATTTATCTAGATATGACTTTCACTTCTCTTACACATCTACCTCCGTTGGCCAAAGCTCGCCAGTTGTGTATTGACACGGAGTTCAATACGTTAAGATAAACATAATGTTACGGGTCATCCGTGGAAGGAACTGGGAGATGCAAATATAGTCAGAGAGTTCCCTCATAGCGAATTCTGTGCATTAGAGCTCGAAGGAAATACATTAGACTTGTGGCTCGTCTTAAGCTTTTCTAAGTCTAGTGGCAAGATCTGCCCTTTACACTATCAACTCGTCAAACGATTTCAAATCGTTTCTAGGCAGCCACCCCTTTTAGTGGTATAATCGAGCTTTTTTCTAGCTATTGCCAAGATATTTGCTATGAGACAAATTTTGGCCGATATATCTGATTGATGTATCGTTTGAGTTTGGCAAGAAATCGGACAATTTTAGGAAGCCTGCGATAGAACTTTTGAGGACATATCGGCCATTCGCCCAGCACAAGTCGAATTTTCTCATAGCCAAACAGGATCACTATCGATTGATAACAGAAGACATCAAGTGAGAAGACTTCTGTCAATTTGTGTTGTTTTTCAATGGCGCACTAGAGTCCAGTTAGTTGTCTCGATATTATTATGGCGAATCAAAATTGTCTGATGTCAATCTTTATATACCGATTTTATTCCATAGGTTTCAGTACAAGGAAATCGAACGTCATTATAACAATTACTTTAACAAACTTTACGGACCAGCTTTATCTATCTTCGCGTTTCATCATAAATTGTAATAGTCTCAAACATGATGATATAAGTACAATTGAAATATCTCTAATTATGGTCTTTGTGGTTCAGTCTGGCTGCCTTTATTCTTTCCTCTCTCCTTATTTTCAGCTTGAGCTTGGATATTTGACGACGAGTGGAGATGTCGGGTTCATAAAAGAGTGAAGCTTAAATTTGAGACTAAGTCGTGAATGGACTTGGTGAGATAGTTCGGCGTTTTAAGCTTTTTAGGAATAGGGGCTATGGGAAATTATCCGAGCCTCATTGTCAACATTTTTTTGAAGTTGATGGCAAGTTAGCAAACTCCGATGTCGAAAAAAGCTATACCATATTTGGGTTTGTTTTTCTCATTGGGAGCCTAGTTAACACAGAAAGCAAGTTCAATATTGTTTGAAATTATCGTCCTCGTTATTGAAAGATCGATCTGAGGTTTTATATATATATCACATCATACTATTGTCTATCGCTTTGTCAGTGGTCGTTAGGTGTATTAGATTCGAATCGATGTTTTGTACGTGTACTCTTGGACTCAGCCCAGCCTCCATACAGAAAAATATATGCGTCTTGTTGAAAAAGCCAGGGAAGCGACAAGGCTAAGCTTGCATTCCAACATGTTTGATTTACATGAATTTGTTAGTGTTATGATTTTTTACGCATCGCCACATTCCCATTGTCTGATAGATGTACCTTGTAAGCAACCGAGTCTGCATCTATAGAATTTATATTAGCAATTTGAGCCATTTCACGACTCTCTAAGGTTGTATACAGATTTGAGGTGTGCAAAAGTTTTTGTTTGAATATGTTTTGATTTGCAAAGTACCGAAAATTTAAGAAGGAAATATTCTATTAATTTCTGTCGTCCAAGTTAGTGTAAAAGAAGTCATCATAAATTTCCGTGCGAACTGCTTGATTATTGCACCAGATATCTCTTTGCTTTGAAATTACCCTTTCAGTATATTATATCTCTCGACATTTCCGTCTCATATCTTTTCCGAATCTTCCCACATCAACTTCTTGCACTATACCCAGGCGGGAGCGACGCAGAAAAACTTTCAGTCACAATGAGGAGGTATCAAGTGTTGATGATTCTCCCTTTCCTTACCATCACAATCATTGCTCAATTCACGACATGATCGGTAATTTCATGTTCCCTGCTGCCCACTTTTCTCCCAGCCAACACTCAAAAGTTGAACAAGGTTGTGGGAGATGTCGCTCATAAGTGGATTTCTGATATCGGGGTATTTTTTTGAGAACCAAATCCCTCTCAGTCACTCTCAGGACTACAACAATATCATGAACGAACTCGCCACGACCAAATTCGACTTCCGCGCCATTGAGCAAGCCGCTATCGATACCACTGACAATACCGACCTCCTCGACCTCAGTACCTGCCTAAAAGATTTCAACCCTTGAACCAATAGCCTGGCCGCTGGGTTAGTCACAGCTATCGATAGATTAAACCTCCTCATATTCGAGATGAGCAATGTAGGAACACCTACAAACAAGGCCGCGAACGATTTGAATATCCAAGGTATAAACCATTATTGCGATACGGTAGATAGTTCTTTGGGATGGTTTGCGATATATTCATAGACCGAAGAGTTTAGTTTCTCGTTATTCTTTTTAATATTCAATATCGGTACTTGAGTTATAGCCGACTTGGTCGATCGCTGAAATTAAATTGATTTGTATATGAAGGCTCGAATATTCATGTTGGGATCACATAATGAAGCTTGAAGGTTTACAGGCCATTGAAACATAGAGGTTGTTCACGTTTCACCCTTGGGAGTAAATTGAGGACTCGATGTACACGATCATCATCAATCTTAATGGAAAATTCGACAATAGTGGACTTCTTGGCTGTGACGTCAATCCTGTCCCTCACTTCCACTTCCCTAAACCTTTCTCAATCCCTTTACTCATTCCTAATCCCATTCTATTTCCACACCAATAATATACCGTTTTGATTCCAAACATTGAACCTCGATGTTGATGGCGAGATGTTGTCGATAAATTGGTCTATTAATCATTTGGCATTGATAAGCTTGGGATTCTAGCTTTTTAGTGTCAGATTGGATGTTATTTCGCACTTGTATGTTGGTATTTGTTGACTGTATTGACACTGTAGATGAACGGGAGACCGGGGTTCCTATCAAGTCACGAAGCTTTTTTTTCAAACCTTCGGAGTTATTATGTATTGGCATGCAATGACACATGCAGTCTTTCCGCAGAAATCACGTTTTCGTCGTCGGAAGAGGTTTCGGATCTGAGAATTGGAATTGTCGCAACCCAATCCCTAAAGGTCTAGCAGCAAGTGTTGATTCGCTTCGAACATACTCGAACGCTTTCAACGCGCGACGATAGCAGCTCTCAACACTCTCAGGGCTGTCGAACGTGTCTACTGCATGTGCCGTTATGCTTCGATGGTGCAATAAACAAATGATCTTGTCGAGCGTGAGCAGAGTAGTGTTGGCCACACAATCTACAACAGCCGCAACCATGTCTGGGTATTCAATATGAGCTGTAGTGGATCCCAAGTACGTGGAGAAAATATGGGGTTCTACTTCGCAACGTAGCCAGACTTTCATATTGGAAGACATCTTAAGTGCTTTATCCATCAAAATAGAATCAAAATTGGATAGCAATCCACTGAATCTTGTATGAAACGAGGAAACCTCCATAAGAATGCTGGGTAGTTCGAAAAGCTGATGACACAGCTCAATGCGTAGTTTTAGAGACCTGAGTTCTCTTGTAGTGATTGTATTGCTAGGCCATGTAGATATAGTGGTAAGCAGTGCACGCCATTTTGGCTGGCGGAGATAGCACTCTTCCTCAGACTTGGCAGATTGAACGACCTGTATGTGAACTCATATGTTAGAAGTGTATTGCATAATTCTGAAGAACTACAAGGAGGCCCATACGATGTAACTCAATTGGGATTCAAGCATTCCCAGATCAAATGGATCCGTATACCGATCAACACCACGCGTTTGAATGAGCTGAGCAGTTCCACGAGCGAGATTGCCCCACTTGCCTTTGTCGGCATTAATCACGAGCTTGTTTTTTTCATTAGTTATCCCAATGTCAACTGAGGGTTGGAGTACGAGTAGGACTCACCTCGCACACCTGCAGTAAAATAGATGCACATAGAGTTTCTGACTGCATACAGAGAGACTTATCGGCTAAACACTTTTGTAAAGAAGACAATGCTCGTACATAATTTCTGTAGATAACCTTGGATTTGGTATATTCCTTCAAGGATCTGTCGCAATATAGACTACAAATGCATGATATTGCATCGTCGAGAGCATTATTGTGACCTAATCGACCGGGTACATATTGAAAAAATGACCCCATCAGCCACATGGGCACTAGATCGCCTTTCACTTTACAACCTAGGCAGTACACAAACGTGGTAGCCAGTGGATTGTTGCCATGAAATCGGGGAATTCCGAGTCTGGCATTTTCAAAATTCTCTAGAACAAACAAGTCTGAACTAGACTCTACAGAATTAACCACGACATCATGTGAATTAATTCCGTCTGCTTCTGTAGCATCGTAGTCATTAACAAATCTCACGTGAGAATATTGCTTGGCCAATCTAGCCGTTTCGTCTATGAATTTCCAACGGGCTGGATACCCTGGACAATCCAAGCCACTACGGGTGCATTCCGCGCAAGATGGACGTTGCTCTCCACACTTGAAGGATCATTAGATCACGATAATAAGTACAGTAACTCCACCAGTTTAGAGCATCATTTTATCGAGCAGGAAGACTAACCTTCTTCTTCCTCTTCCGGCAGTTATCACATCGTTTGCTTGTTGGTACGCCAACCATAGTGAGATTTTCGGCTTAATTATTGAGAAATCGATGCCACTTTACTTCAGCGATCATTAAAAAGTTGGGTCGAGATCGTTGTGTCGAGATCATATCATTTTTGAGGTTTGGTTTGGAGAAAAGGCGGTCCACAGGTAAGCTTATGGAGGATCCGATATTGTATTGTGGCGCACTGACCATATCATGACTAGCGTATTTTCAGCCCCAGTTTCTCAAGACAGTCATATCTTGCGCGGCGTTAAATCCAAATCTCGAAGTTCTCTCGGTGTCTTCGTATTTATTGTTGTCGCAACTTCTGGGCGCCCGAAAGCCATCGCGCATGATGACCCTCTCTAAGATGAAGCCGTTCTAGGCGGGAAAGTAGGACTTAGCTATGTTTAATTTCACGAAACGGAGATACAGAGGCTTTCATGTTTGTTCGGCTGCTACTTCGGTTCCGCAATAACCTTTGAAGGAGCACGAAGGGATGACTGCCATCTATGTAGGTAGGCAAATATATAAGAAGTCCAGTCATCCGTATGTAGATATCCGTCAATAGATCATATTCTTCAAAAACTCCATAGACTTCTTTCAAATATTTCACCTCAAACAGCTTTTATCACTCGGTATCAACAATGTCAGCTCCCAATATCGCAATCGCTGGTGCTGGGCCTGGTGGTTTAACCTTAGCCCGTCTACTCCAACACAGCGGCATAAAATGCACCATATTTGAGCTCGACGTGAACCAAAACGCTCGTTCGCAAGGCGGTCTAATCGATCTCCATGCCGATATGGGCCAACGCGCTCTTCGTGAAGCCGGTCTCATTGAGGAATTCCAGAAACATTCATTGCCACAAGCAGACTCTATAAAATTGGTGAAAGCTGATGGGACAATCTGTTGGGATGAGAATAAGAGGGATCAGGAAAAGGACTTTATCCGTCAAGCCAGAAATTGCCCTGAAATTGATCGAGCGAGACTCCGTAATATTCTTGTCGATTCTGTTGACCCACAGTCGATTCAATGGAACAGTAAGATTGCTCGTGTTGAGCCCAACAAGGTCAATACAGCACAGTTTGATCTTCATTTTGCAGACCACATCGCAGAAGGGTTCGATCTCGTGGTTGGGGCTGATGGTGCCTGGTCAAAGGTGCGACCTCTTGTCTCGACACAGCTTCCTGAGTACTCCGGTGTCGTTATGATTGAGATGATGGCTCTCAATGTTAGCGAAAAGAAACAATGGCTCTCCGCTTACGTCGGCAATGGAACTTTCTTCATGTTTGATGAAGGCCGCAGTCTGATATGTCAACGAAACGGTTATGATGGAATTCGAGTCTATGCTGGGCTACGCCAACCGAAGTCTTGGATTAAGGATTGTGGTATTGACTGGGATGATCCTATTGAGGCACGCAAACAGCTCACGGAACAGTACTTTAGGGATGTGCATGATGACTTGAAGAGGCTCATTTCCGAAGCATCTGATAGTTTTCTTGTTCGACCATTGTACATGCTCCCGGTTGGTTTCCAATGGCCTTCTCGTCCTGGTGTTACACTTCTCGGAGATGCAGCTCACTTGATGACTCCATTCGCAGGGGTTGGAGTCAATGTAGCCCTAACTGATGCTATGTTACTTGCGCATGCTTTGTCGAAGCAGAAGAATAGTTTTGAAACCGATATGAAAGGAAGTTTGAAGCAGGCTATTGAAGAATATGAGCAGCAGATGTTCAAGGTCGCGAAAACAAACATGGAGAAGACGTATGAAGGTTTAATCCATCATTTCAGTGCTGGTGGTGTTGAATATCGGAGAGAGCAACTGCAAGATAGGGCGGGCCGTGGTAAAGAAGATATGAAACAAAGCATTGCAGTTTGATATTGAGGTTTGGGAATCGGGCTAATTGTAACAATTCAATTTTCGGGACTGATCCAGATATAAAAGGTGTGTCTGTGTAGGTTGAAGAGATGGGGCAATACGGGTTAATATTTCGAACTTGATTGAACATTCAAATAACTAGAAATTCATGATACAAAACAGAACTGGAAATTGCAATAAGATGCCATTGTATTGCACCAGACTGAATTAGATTCTGAACAACGTATCGAAAGATTGTAGACTGAATAGTTAACATGGTAAAGGTCTAAATTTTAGATTTGGATTTGTTGTTCGAGCAGAGTAGGGTTTCAATGTCCAAGATTAGGTATGCTGGACATTGAATATCTTTTGACTAAAAGAGTTAGGGTGGTAGAAGAGTTGATTTTCCTAACTGGATTGAATTTCAAGAAGTTGTAGAGTTTCGATGTCCACGGTTGAATCCATCCACCCTTACTTCAAAGTCCCATATGTTGAGTGGTTTATATCCGGTGTCGATTGCTAGTTCGAAATTATCGAATTAGCTGAATATCATTCTTATGAATTGGAATACCATCTTGGTGTTTAGCCCGCATTAGGTTACAAAAGCCGAATGAAATCCACGGGAATGTAACAAAATTCTAAAGGGCCATCCATACAGGACTGACTGAGATTCAGATCATGAAGGTGCATATATTTTGTCTAGCTCCTCAAATCAGGTGTTAGCCCATTTCAAGCCCCGGATTACTAATCACCTTGCAACTTTCACGTGCTAACCCCGCCTCGCGCCCTTGACACGACAGCAGCTTTGTCCATGATTCATCTTACAAATTAACCAACATAAGTAGCCGGAATTATGGCTTGTGGAATGTCTGAAAGAATGATGACTTACTTTTGCTTCTCTTTAAACGTTGATTCCACCTTGAATACCAACCCGTGTCCAACGAAAGGCAGATTGCCACGATAGCTAAATACAACTCCAAATAAATCGCAATGGCGTTCCAAATGGCAACAGAATGGCATACTGGAGAGGAAGAAATGCATAAACGTCTACGAGTGCCTCAAGGCGAAAACCCAACCTCCCCGTTTCTATCACCGTTCGCTTCGCATCTTTTGACGCGATCGCCGTTACTTGCCCTCGGCACACTTGATTCATACGGCAGACCATGGACTACGTTATGGGGTGGGGAGGCTGGTTTCGCGTGGCCAGTCGCACAATCTGTTATTGCTGTAAAAGCTACAATTGACCTTGAATACGACCCTGTGTCTGAAGTCTTGCTTGGCAAAATTTCGAATGGACAAGTCAAACGCGAGGAATCACCTGGGAGAATGGTTGGAGGTCTCGCGATCGACCTTGAATCCAGGAAAAGGGTCAAGTTGTATGGTAGGATGGCAGCAGGTGCACTGAAAGAGACTGCCGGAAATTCTGTGGCAGAAGCATCACTGATTGTCAAGATCGAGCAAAGTTTGGGTGAGCTTATTGTTCCTCTGAAGCCGTGGTTGTATACTAATGGAACTGCAGGAAATTGTCCCAAGTACCTCAACAAAAAGCACATAATTCCTCGATTACCAAAGCCTACACTTATCTCCACGACATTACCTCTTGTTAAAGAAGCGACTGATTTGATAATGCGATCTGACCTGTTCTTTATTTCATCCTCGAATCATGATTCGGACATGGATACAAATCATAGGGGTGGACCACCAGGCTTTGTTCGCATCTTGTCCAACGATGGTGATGGGCTTACTATTGTTTATCCCGAGTATTCCGGTAATCGTCTTTATCAAACACTTGGGAACCTCACAACCACTCCTCGGGCAGGACTAGTATTCCCAGATTTCAATACTGGCGATGTTGTATACCTTACTGGGAGAACGGAAATACTTGCTGGTGAAAATGCGTCCAACTTGATTTCTCATACCAATCTTGCAGTCAAGATCTACGTCGAAGATGTAAGATATGTTACTGATGGATTGAGTTTCAGAGGTGAAGAAGGTGAACGCTCACCCTATAATCCACCAGTACGCTTTCTAGCTTCTGAGGCCGCAGCTGGGGTCAAAGATACAGGCAAGAAAATGCACGCCAAACTCATTGAGAAGAAAATCTTGTCACAAACTGTAGGAAGATTTCGGTTCAAGATTTCAGATGCAGACAAAGCCAATCGTTGGAAACCTGGCCAATATGTGGCCTTGGACTTCAAGGATGAACTTGATATTGGCTATAGCCACATGCGTGACGATGATCCAAAAAGTTTGAACGACGATTATATACGAACCTTTACTGTCTCTTCTCCGAAGGATCCCACAGATGTATATGATCAATTTGAAATTACAATCCGTAGGGTTGGTGTTGTTACCAATTTCCTCTTTCGTCATAATATCAGATCAGAGTTGGAAGTACCACTCAATGGATTTGGAGGAGAATTTTTTATCGACCAAGGCTCTGAAGGAAAAGTTTCTTTTGTTGCTGGAGGTGTGGGAATTACGCCACTTCTTGCTCAAGTTCCCGGATTGGATTTATTACGATTGCAACTTTACTGGACTCTTCGCTCAGCTGACCTAGGATTGGTTTTGGATACCTTTGAGAAAAACCCCAATCTTGCAAGTCATACAAAACTGTTCATCACCGGTGAAATGGGAGGTTGTGATCGCATGAATGAATCAATTTGTCTCAAAAAATTACGGGAATCTGGGGCTACTTTAGAAGAGAGGAGAATTGAAAAAGGTGATGTTTCTGAGGATCCTGCAAATCGATGGTATCTTTGTACTGGGCCTAGCTTTCGTGATACTTTGGTGGAGTGGCTTAAAGGAAAGCAACTGAGCTACGAAGACTTCAATTACTAAAAACGCTTATTCTAGTTAATTAAATTCAAACAATTATTTGCAAGTGAACGCTTCTTTCTTTGTGCTCCTTGTCTTCCTTTGACCGTGAGGTCACCTCGTTCAAAACGTACCAGTGAAATTCGAGAAATTGCATAGCTCGCTACATTCCTTTGTGCCTATCTAGAAGCTTTATCTAATGCGTCAAGAAGCTTGAACCTCACCGCCAACATCTAATTATTTGCATCAATCCCAATTTTAAGACTCCAATCAACATCATGGCAGTCAACAACGCTCCCATCCAACCTAAATACATCCTCCGCAATCCCTTGGAAATTGGTGAAAACTCTAAGAGCATCCCACTCATCAGAATTAAAGATAATCAATCTTTCCTCGGTTTCCCCATCCCTAACGAAAAAGTCTCAAATCCTAAAAACCCAGAATGGAAAACAAGTCTCGGCTCCGCCATCCTCCCTACAGCCGGTGTCCCTCTCTCCCGCATTCTCAACCATCCGAACATTATCGGTCTCGTCGACATAATCCACACAGACTCTCTAGCCGGTTCCACCAAACATGCCGGCATGGCCGCCAACCTAGCTGTCTACGAAGACATGGATCAAGGATCCCTTGACCTCATTCTCCCAAATCCAGAAAACTACCCCAAGTTCACCGATATTTCTGCTTGGCGCGCCCTCGCAACTCCAAACCCTAACCGTTTTTCCCTGCCTGAAAGCTTGTGTTGGCTTGTGTTGTCGAATATTAATAAAGCCCTGTTGTGGTTACATAGTGGGGTTAAAAATACGGATTCAAAGGATGATTGGCAGAAACATGATGATGATTGGCAGCCGATTTTGATACGGGAAGTTAGTCCAAAGCAGATTTGGTTTAAGAGGGCGGGTGGAGGAACTACGTATGGGGAGTGTAAGTTGGGTGGCTTTAGGAAGGCGGTGGTTACGGGGTATCCTGGGGGCGATGTGGCGAAGAGTGAGAAGAAAGAGGGGATGGGGTGGTGGTTTCAGCCTCCGGTTAGTTGAGTTATCTTATGGATCGATTGATGGGTCTTTGCTAATGTTGATAATAAAGGAGCAACTCGCAGGGACCGAATCTTGGAGCGTAGCATCGGAAATCTGGGCTTTAGGCGCAACGGTCTACACAATGATGACGGGGATCCCACCTCCCCAACAATTCGATTACAAGTGGGTAGTATCGAGAATGAGTGACAAACCGTATACGGCTGGGCTTAAACAGATAGTGTCGGATATGCTGAAGTTTAGAAGTCAGGACAGACCTACGACAGCGCAATTGGTAGGGAGAATCGAACAGGGATGGGAGGAGTGGAGAGAGACAGACGATGCGATAGGTTATGTGGATTGGAAGGATAGGAGTAGAGGACGGGAGGTTAATTTGAAGGGAGAAGTGAAGCAGAAAGGGATGCCAGGGTTGGGGTTTACTGATTGGGCCCATTAATTTCGAGAAAACTTATGTTAAGGAGGGCTTAGGTTGTTGGAGAAAGTTTCTGGAGGATTTGTATGCTCACGAACAGTTGGCAGTTATGGGTTTTGCTTCTCGGTTTGAGGTTGGGGTTGGGTTTTTGTTTATTGATGTTTGTTGTGTACATGTCCTGTCGTTTTCTATAATCCATACATCCCCTTTCATCTATCATGGCTGCATCACTACCTTCCAATCCCTGTTGCAGACATAAGCGAGAGCGTGGGATGTGCTGGAACGGAAGTCCATAAAATATTGAAAATGTTCCGACTTGATTTAATCAACGAGGTATCATCGAAAAAGACATGTATTTCCAAATTATGGTTTTCATATACTATAAAACTTTCAGTCATCCTTCCCCCTATGTAGGGGTCCCCCTCCAAAACACATCTCTCAATTCCTCAACCATATAACCAATCGTATCAGCCCCTTTTTTCAACACCCCATCCATCGCCACTGCATTTCGAGTCATTAGCTAGAATTCAGTAAACTGTCAGAAGTTCCGTTTCCGTCCATTCTCCCAACTTACAAAAAGGATGCGGCATCCCCGCCATGACCTCCAATCTACACTGTACCCCCGCCCTACTCACTTTCTCTGCATAAGCCACCCCCTCATCCCTTAAAACATCCAATTCACCCACCACCACCAAAGTTCTCGGTTGTTTTCCCCAACTGATAGTGTTCAACAACGGAGATGCATCTACATCCTCCCAATTTTCTTCATTTGGTAGATAATGATACCGAAACCACATCATTTTCTCCGCGGGAAGTGCAGGACTAAACTCATTTTCCGCCCATGATGGGTAGGCTTTTGCAGACGCGCTATTATCCATAACGGGCACGATCAGTAGTTGGAGGGAAATAGGGATAGGAGTAGGTAGAGTAGAGAGACGGTGGGATAAGACGGCGGCGATGTTTCCGCCGGCTGATGAACCGGATAGGGCAATTAGTGAAGGGTTTATGGGAAGGGAATGGTATGTTGGATGGTGTAGGATGGAGAGTAGGGCCGCTTGACAGTCGTTTGGGGCGGTAGGGTATGGGTTTTCGGGTGCAAGACTAGGGCTTTTGTTAGACTTAAGGGCGAGTAAATGGAGGTAACTTTGTGCTCCGCTTCTCTCGGGATAAGCGCAAACCTGGTGGGATCTAAATTTGTGTGACAATCCCTGGATCCTCCTAAATTTCAATAGAAAGCAAACAAAAAAATATATTCATACCGATAATCAACACTAACAACTACCACATCTCCCCTCTGACACAAATTCGTACAAACCGCATTTTCCGTCTCGATTCCCCCCAAAACCCATCCTCCCCCGTGAAAATACATACAAAGAGGCCATCCACCCTCTGGTTGCTCTCCTTTCGGTATAAATACTCTGACATCTATTGTGCCCTCCCCTTCACTTGCTTTGTCGACTTCTCCTTCACTCTTTACCTCTAAATCGCTAGTGTCACACAGAGAAATCTTTAAATCAAAAATAGATCCAACGGGTAGTGGATCGGAAGCCCCAGGGAGCAGGATAGAAGAAGAACGGGAGATATGAAGGGGTTGGTGGTGCACTACTTGGGTGTTTATAAGATGGGTATTGTAGAAGGATTTGTAGGTTGGATCAAGCTTGGGTAGAATGGTAGAGTGTAGGGGATAAGGGGGATGTATAGAGATGCAGCTGCATGTTGAGATTGAGCCTGAGCTAGAGCTTGAGGTTGTGTCAGAGAAAGGTGTTATGGAACCCATTTTGTATCTCACACTTTTAATTCCAAAAACAGGGCAATTTGGAATGGAGGAGGAGAAATCAATTGATAGAAGAAATACAATCTTTATCTAGAATGGTGGGAAAGAGTAACTCCATTTGTTGGATACATTGACTTCAAGTACCATGTACAGTATAAGCTGATAGGAACATTCTTTTGATGTCACACAGTGATATGATGTTGAATTTCATGCTGTTTATAGGCTTGATTGCCCTGCATGTGGGGGTTACTTCCCGAGTCATGACGCAAGGGTAAAGATAAGCCTGCAGTAGGGCCTATAATACACTGATCTCGGAAGTACCTCTGCCAATTTCTGAGCTCTCATGTATATCGTAATATATGCCGTTATCATTCATTCAACAAAGTGTATTCCCTTAAAATGCAGGTGCATACCCAAATGGGCGTTTAGCGGGGTAACGGATTACCCCCTAATTATTGGGGGCTCCCCAAACCAGGACTGCTTTTATAGTCTTCCCACTTAAGATATCCGCTTTGGCCTTCTCCATCTCTTCTGCATTATATCTAGTGATTAAATCCGTGAATGGAAACTTTCCTTCATTCCAGCCTTGGATAAGTTTCGGAACGAATTCCGGCGGATATGAGTTTCCCATGCAGCAACCTACATACTTCCGCCCATTGTTGACTGCATTAAACATATTCATGGATATTTCAGCATCAAGCTATGTTTATACAGTAAGCAGAATATTCATAGCTTAGCAACAGAAGACATACCTTTCCAACCCCTACACTGCATACTGTACCCAGTTTCGCGGTTGCTTCTAGTAAGTCTCTAACCACCTCTGGTTTACCAGTAGCGTCGATTGAAGCATCAATACCCTCGAAGTTCGTCGCCCGTTTCAGTGCACTTGGCAGGTCTCTTTCCATTGTTGGATTAATGACGTGTGTTGCTCCATATTTTTTGGCAAGTACTAGCCTTTCTCCAACAATATCTACCACAATGATTTGTTTGGGCTTCTTTTTAAGAAAGTTAAGCGCCATGATGGCTGCGAGTCCAACAGCACCAGCTCCAACAACGCACACGATATCCTCTGGTGATGGCTTGAGGACATTCAGCATTGCTGTTACCTTGGTTCAGTACTTATCTCTTTCTTGACAGGTGAAGGAGTCAAAAGAACTTACCACCGGCACCTGTCATAATCCCGCAGCCTAGAGGTGCCAGTGACGAGAGATTCGCTTCAACATTGCCTGGCTCCCCAACTTTAATACAACATCTTGCATCGACCACAGCAAAGTTGGAGAAGCCTGTTAAAGTTAATTGGGATCCCTAATTTGAATTCTTCACTTACAACTTGAACCAAAGAAATGGCTTGTAATTTCTGTCCCGCCGCCTTCCTCCTCAGATGGATATTCATAAGTTTTACTTCCATCGTCACCTCTTCCTATCCCGAAGTTATCGATTTCCCAATCGCCACAAAAGCTCGTCTGATTCCTCAAACAATACTTACAATCTCCACAGCTTGTGTAGCTAAGAATGACATAATCTCCGACTTGGACATTAATGACTTTTGATCCGACCTTGCAGATTTTCCCAGCTCCTGTGATACACATTCATCAGCGATGTAACAATAGCATTAATGGGGACTGACCTTCATGCCCTAAGACAGCTGGGAACATTCCTTCTATATCATGTTGACTAAAATTGATATCGGTATGACAGACTCCCGAGGCCACAATCTCGACAAGTACCTCAGTGGGACGTATGTTTTCATCTACTTCCACGTCGCGATAGACGAAGTCACCGCCGGGACTGTTGACAACAAGGGCTTTCGTTCTCATGATGATTTAACTTTGTGCGGACCTGGGAACACTGTAAAGAATTTGATTTGAGGCTTCAGGTATCACAAAAAAACAAGATGCCAGCGCGTTGGGTGGGTAGTCACTGATGTTTGTGGTGACGATCTTATGCGGCTAGCCGCAAAAAGGGGTGGAGACGGTCCACATTTAGAATTAGCTTCTTTAAGGGGTGTCATACTACCCCACAAGCCTGTGAGATAGATTGATATACCGTGTTCCGCCCCGAAGACCCGCCCGGAAGACCCGCCCGCCGGCGAAGTAATTGTTAAAAGCCGAAAAGCCCACGGAGAAGGACCCTCAAAGAATTCATCAAAAAACTTTGATAGTTGTAGTGGTGATTAATTTCCAGCTTATGTGCCGACATTACAGCTTCAGGCACCGGCAGAATTCCTTCTTACGAATGATTTTTTGCAAGCTTCCAGTTTTCAGGCATGGCAGTCTCCAAAACATCAGATATGTTATCACCGAATGTTGCAAGCAACAATAGTGATTCTAGGATGGCGTTTGGTGCTGAATTTTGAGTTACTCGCCCAGTCGGCCTGTAGCCCTTCTTTCAATTTGGTGGAAATCCTGCATTCATTCGTTGGATATGTGAGATCTCCTTGAACAGTCCCATCATGTCTGTCCGAAGTCTCTCCATGCTTTTCGTTTGCTCCGTATTTTCCTTCATATGTTTGTGGTCGACACATGGCACATGGCACAAGGTCAAGACGGCTTTTACCCAGGTTTCATAACCTCTGCTTTTGCCCATGCTGGATTTATCTCATCCCCTCGCATGTCAGACATCGCCTCTGCGTCTTTCCACATTTGGAAAGCAATTTCATATTCGTTTTAGCAATCCAGAAAGCTTTCCAGATGCTGATCCGTGCATAAATAAAGGGACATGAAAGCCCCGCCAGGAACGGATGTGATGTTCTTTTCGTCCTTTTGTCATTTTTAGAAGATCGAACGGAGGCTTCATGATCCTTTTTCGAGTTGGTATTTGATAATTAGACCGACAGGCTTAACATGACTCCAAATCAGATTCTACCATGCTTCATCATAGTTATTGAGGTTCTTGGATAATTATCTTGGAGTGCAACAGTAATGAGGGAAGTTGCAGGGCCAGCGATATTAGCCAAAGCTGCTATAAAGAAGAAACAAAACGCAACCATTTTCGCAATGATAAAGACCAAATACGACCCAAGCCGATTCTTGTATGCGGATTAATTTTTGTGTCGAATTATGGCCATGATAAATCGGTATCAATCACCAACGAAGATGTGCCTTTTCCATGATTCAAAATCTACGTTGGGGGAATGAAAAATAGCATTTCGTACCGTACCGTACCCCATCTTGACTGAAGTGACTTCCCAGAATTCGAAAGAACCAATAATGTATGTTAATTTTAGAAACAAGACCTGCGGTATGAAGTTTGAATATTCAGGTCGAAACGAAGTGATAGACATTGAAAATAAGAATAGGAATGAAATAATGTGGTCTAAATGTTTGAGCTCCCGCGCCTCAGCAGCTTTCATCGACGCGTGGTGCGAGCGGCCCAAATCATCTTGCAAATCCAATGCTTAATATGCAGTGTTCAGAAGACCAATTTATATACGACATGAAATATTACCGGCGGAATACCGAAGAATCCAAGTGGTATTCGATGTAATCAGACTTGAGGTGCTTGGTTGTCAGAAGAAATATGAACGAGGCGCTTAAAAGGTTATTATGAGATATATAGGGGAACCGAGAGGGTCAGTTTCAAAGGTAACTCAGTTCGGGCCCCGTTGAGCAAGCAGGAACAACTGGTGAATTAATAATCTATTGGTTAGACTACACAGTTGGGACCCTGTATCACCACAACAAATCCAAAGGCTCATCACCTTGGTGCCGGGGGGGTATTCACAATTGAGATGTTCATTACTTCTAAAAGTAATATACCCTTCACCAAATTCTCTTCGCCGCCATCTCATATCTACTAATCTTCGAGAAGTCCTGCACAGCCCCCACTTTCTCCTTGTCCCTTGCCAGCCTTTCCTTTTCCCTCAACTTCTTCAACGTCTCCGGATCATCATCATAAATCCATCGTTTTTTATCATCATCAACTTCTACCATACCCCAACCACCCACTCTCTTTCCACCCGTTTCGTAGTTTCCATGTTCGCGCATTTTCATGGTTTGGTAGCGATTGCGTGCAAACTTCAGTAAGAGCATGCCAAGCACCAGTTTACAGGCAAGGAGAACAAAGAATGCGCCGAGGAAGAAGACAATCATGGTTATTGATGCGATTACATCGTCAGTGCTGGGTAAATACCATGGTGTAATAGAGTCGGGGTTTGGTAAGCCGAAAGTTGAGCGCCCGAGGGCTTTGCGAACTAGGGTATCGAAATGCTCGAGGGCTGCTGTTGTCGCTGGGGAGGATTCGGTGGACAAGGATGTTGCAGTTGATGGAAGTGGTGGTGGAAGATGAGTAGCGAGAAACATATGATATGTTTGAAATGCAGCTCGGATAAAGAGACACGAAAGCGGTATCACTGGAAGACCCAGACGCTTGATAAGGTTTTGGTTGACAAACGCCTAGAATTGTAAGATAAAATGACGAATGTTTTGTGATTGGAATACTTACATTAGTGTAATAGTCTTTGGCAAGAACGTCGAGGAATCGTTGATAGATTGCCGGTTTAACGCCATTAAACTTGCTGATATATGCATGTTTGATCCAATCTACCAACATCTCACTGCCTATCACTATGAAGAAAGGCGAAAGAACCTCGCCTGACCAAACTGGAAGAATGGTAAAACTATTTGGAAGCATTGAGCTCGTACGTAGCGGGCTAGTCGCCTCTGATGCCATGCTGCTGAACCCACCCATCTCAACAATATTCCGTAATGCAATAATCATTAGCATAAGCCAAAGCTGGAATCGCTCCACAACATCGGCACACGTGAGTTGAAATAGATTGTCTTTTTCAAACTTCTTAAACACAGTTCCTTTGACCTCCACGAATTGATTCGACAATAATAATGTAATGAGAGCATTTGAGTATGAGTTCACAGCAACATTCAAGGTGACAACTTGCGTAAATAATGCTGCTGCATGAACAACATTATATATAAGAGCCAGGACAAACATGCCAAGGGGTCTTAATACTTTGCTCCTACCATTGCTGTCTCGTTCCAATGTTTCATCGGAAAACAGGCATTCAAAAATGTCCTGGCCTAGGGCTGCCGCGAGGCGATCGAAGACCTAAAGAACTTAGCGACTGTGCTCTACAGGCTAGATGGTTCTACATACCTCTAAAAGATTATATATTACATACAGCCTAATTGCAGACTGCGCTCTAATACTATGATACATTCTGCTGGCATCCAACTTCATTAGGAAGAATGAACTGAAAATTATGACAGCTCCTTGTAACAGATCGGCTTTGTTGTATGAAGACAGCGAAGAAGGTTGAGACTTCAGGCGGCGATGCCTACGACCCCAACCTTGTCTGGATCTCCTTTCGACATTTGGCTTGGGTGTTTCAGCAATGCCGCTACGTCTGAGAGTTTCGGACGGTCTTCCAGCTTGAGATTGATACGATGTTGTGGCCGACACTGAAGGCCTGCCTGGACGCGAGATACTTCTTGTAGGCGAAATAGATTCAGCACTACGACGTTCGTTCCGTCGCTGCCACATACGACTCGTGCCATGATATACAAAGCCAGTGATGAAGCGACATTCTTTGGCTAGAACATGACCCCACCACGAAATAAGAATCCCTAAAGCCTTGAAAAATCGCAAAGGTAAGATTGTAAAAGTATATAACCAGGCATCAAGACATGCTAAGGATCCAAAGTATAGTACTTGTTCTAATTGTGGAGGTAGTAATAAAAAGTTTAACAAACGCTCAAATTTAACTTTCGATGATTCATAAGGAAACTCGGTGGAGGCCGAACGATAAATGTACAAAGGTGATGGTCTTGTGGCGGAGAGCTCGAGCTGTAAGTAGGTAGGTATTGACATTGGAGGAAGAGGAATCGATTGGGGTATCGGCGACGGTGGTGGTATATCAGGCAATTTTGAGGGTTTGCTCGCTCCATTCGCCACGATGGGGGAGTCCAGCCCTTCAAGGTTGAGGTTTAATGGTTCTGAACCGCGACCAAGAGGAAATGGTTTGCGTTTTGGAGACGTCGAAACTGCATTTGATTTGGAGTATGGTGGCCATTGGTTTGCAGGCGGCTGGGCACTAAATGCACGAGAAGAGGACGAGATTATGGGTCGTTTGGTGCCACTGTTGGTTTGAGCCCCCTCTGAATACTGTCGGCTCTCACTATTAATATCTGAAGTGAACTTCACAGATTCTGGGGTATGAAACTTGCGACGACCTGTCGATTCAGGCGGTTGGTCGTGAAGATCCATACGTACATCAGAACCGGATCTCTTACTTCCGGGTCCTTCAGCGTCGCTTTGACTCGTAGTGGGGGTCAATAAAGTAGTGGATGAAATCATTGGCAAAGATTCAGGAGCCGATGTTAACTCTGTTATCTCAGCAGCTGATAATTTAAGAATCTTTTCTTCCCCAATACCATTCAAGGACAATTTCCGATGGTCCTTGGCTTTTTCTTCTGGAATGTCAGGAAGTCCATGTGTAGACAGAGGTTTCGATACGGGGGGCGGTGGAGGTACATCTGTTTCATTGTCCCCTGTAAGAGGGGGAAAATTCCCCGAATGATGAAAAGACTCGGCATACTTATTGCCAGCTTGGACGGTACGTGGGGTTTCATTCGCATTGCCCGACAGCGGCTCATCCACAAGCGCCTGATCCACAAGCGCCTGAGATGGTGATGAACACTTTCGAGACGGACTCGGTGAAGGTGTTCGTAACTGTTCTGGGCTCTCTACGACTGGAGAAGGTTTAATGCCAGTAGTTGCAGTTTGGGCGGTGAGTGTCTTGAGATTATCTTGTTCAGGTGATCTCACATTTTGCGCTAGGCTCCCCTGGCGAGGCCCAACCTCATGAGAATAAATAACATTCTCTACCGCCATCAAGTCCTGTCGAAGTATTTTGGGTTGATCATGAGTATTGAAGCTCCGATAATCTTATTATTCTTGAGCGTCAAGTTAAGTTGATGATGTGGTTTGATATGAGATAAAGGTATTCGCTAAATTTAGAATATGGGGCGTCTTCTCTTCCCTCGGAAGATGACTAATAATGATATGATGATTGTTTCAGATTCAGATCACGGGCCGTTGAAGCTAAACCTAAAAGAGACATTCCTCGCCAAGACTTTCAAAACCCGTGGACAACCCAAAAGTGCCAAGGGCTTCTAACCTTGGAAGGTTCCAATTGGAAGACGGGTGGGCTTTGCAGCCTTAGAAATATGGCATGAACGGCTCAGATGACGAAAACGGACAACTTCGATTCCTCATTCTTCATTCATTGTTTTCTTTCCATTTCCATTATTCTTCAAAAATGAAAATGAAAATGAAAATGAAAATGAAAATGAAGGTCCTAAGCGTACCGGATATCTCTCGTCCTATGTATATACACAACTTTTACAATTCTGCACAAGAAGGATCGGGAACCTAACTTAGACCTCAAACAAAACTTCAACCTTTACCATTTAGTTTATATTATTATATTAGGTAGTCGAGAGATCAAATATATTAGTGACAACTATGGCGGATAACGATATATTTCGTTCTACACTCGTTTGGTTATTTATTTTCACTAGCAGTGCTTTCGTGGTATACACCTTATCTTATGCATTTATTCCGTTCGCGCAGGAAACTTATACCAGATTATCAAATGTATCCAATTTGAGGAAGGATTTATCATCAGGTCGATGGAATGAACCCGGAACAGATATTTTCACAGGCAACACTCGAACGTAGGTAGTCTCATCATATCTAGCAGGTTCATCCTGTCGATGAAGATGCGCTAATATCTTCTATAGGGTAAATCCACTGTCCAATGATGCTAGGCTAAAAGGAGATGTTGTCTATATCGCGGAACCCAAAGAAGCCACGGCGAAGAAAAATCAAGGCCTCATTTTTTTCCCTGATAATACAGGAATATCACCAGGGACTCGAGCTCTGTAAGTTTTTGTATTCATCCACGTCAGTAGCAGGGCTGAATACTAATGATAAACAAAGTGCGGATGAATATGCCAGGGTAAATCAAATTCCACATTATGTTTTATTTATATAATCTTACATATGACAGTCTGGATATCTCACTTTGGCGATCAACTATTGGGGCAAACATCAAAAAATAGGCCAAACTAAAGACGGTAATCAGTGGAAGAAAAATCTTCAAATTTGACAAGAGCTGATTTATATTCGTAGATGTCATCCCGTGGGATCCCAGGAATCCCAAAAACTCTCCCTCCATACTGGACCGAGATCGCATGATAAACAATGCCATGATCTACCTGAAGGAAAATCGAAAATGCGCCCAAATTGGCGGAGTAGGATACGGCGGTGGAGCTGCTCCACGTTAGTGCTATTCTTCTATTTTGAAATCCCAAGCCATTTTTAAGACACATGCTGACCACCGAGTACCACGCCTTCAGTGATGAACATACTCCAAGAAGATCCTTGCCGTCTTACCGCCGCTTTCATGGCTTCTCCTGAGCGCGTTGATGAAGAAGAAATCCGTTTCGGTAAGAACATATATTTCCTAATTTCCCTTGATCTCCACAATCCCATTCATTCTTTCCGGTCGTCTAATCTTTTTACATGATTTTAGTCAAAGCACCTGTATCTCTCGCTCAGTGTTGGGATGATCGCCATGTTAATGTTAATGCGCGTCACATGTATGAATACAACCTCATCAGGGCGTCCTCCTTGACCCGCGAAGAAGAACAACTCCTCGAATCAGGCATACTGAACCCACCCATACCTTGGCAAATGAATTTGTTCTCGGGTGTCAAGCATGGTTTTGCCAGCAGATTGCCAGAAGAAGGTCCTACGACTACCGATGCAATTTTCGCAAAGCGAGCGGCCTTCATTCAAGCGGTATCGTGGTTCCAAACTTATATGCCACAGGGCCGTATACAAGTTAAGTACCGAAAAGTGTAGCTGGAGGATAAGATAAGATACATATATTGTTTCAATGTCAGATTACCATCTTTTTTATTATGCTGTTCGTAGCTGAAAATTTTATTTCATTGGAATGCTTCTCGCAGAAGCACAATAGTCTCAACAGACTTGAATCTTGCATCAATAATATCCTCAAGCAAAATCAAAATGACTCTGTATCCTTTGAAATATAAGCAATCCGCCACTAGTCCGAATCATCAAGCATAATCGCGTCATCTCTGCTCCCTCCCGTATTTATTCTTGTCCCTTCCTGTCTCATTGTGGTGGCCACAACTTCTTCTTCGTCCTCCATATCCTGGTCGACTTCGTCTTTAAGTTCAATAACATCTATGTTTTCAAGGTTGACCTCACTGCTAGTCATGACTTCGTCACTTATGTTCAAATTCTGCTCGGTCTCGTTCTCGAGTTCGACCTCTTCCTGATCATCCATGTCTTTTGGATCAATCTCGTCCCCTCTAATTGACCCATCTTGCAAGACCTTCCATAATTCGTTTCCCAGTGCTCTTGCAAGTGGAACTGGAACCGCATTTCCAATCTGCTTATAGATTTCAGTCATCTTTGTGCTCTTCATATCCCAAGTAAAGCTATCTGGAAAACCTTGTGCTCTCGCAAATTCTCGCGCGGAATACGATCTGTGCGAGTAAGGATGCAGAGTCTAGTAAAAATCTGATCAGTATTGATGATTCATCGGTATACAACAAAAACATCTTGGTACATACCCAGTCGATACTCATGGCATTTTCCACGCTCGTAGTCACCACTTTAAAACTCTGATCGATAGATTGTCTCCCATATCTTCCACGATAATCATCTCTACCGCTGCTAATATTACGCGAGTTCGCTCGTGCGGTTTGCAAGAAATCGGGCAAAAGATTCACGGGCATATTTTTGTAATTGGCGCCTGCTAGGATTGGAATGTTACAGAGACGCTCGGTTTCTTTAGTGGAAATGCAATGGATCGTATGATTTTGTAGAAGCTGGCGAGGGACCGATTTGCGCATTTTCCGCTGGTATTCGGATAGAGGATCAGAGGCATACGCTTGCTTTATTAATCCGGCATATCTTGTTGTCTTTGGTGAGTCCAAGGACGAGTATTGAGTAACAGTCTGATCACGCTTCAGACGGCTGGACTTTTGTGCTGGCGTTTCGGGATTGATTATGTGGGGGTTTATCCATTCGAAGCGAGGGAGATCGGATATGGAATCTCCTATGGTAACAGGCCAATGAGGAGCCGATCTCCTGAAGCGATGAGGGCTTTTAAACACCATTCCGTCAAAGATGTGCGTTGCTTGGGGATATTGTGGGAGCTCATATCCAGGTAAAGATGCCCAGAAGATTACGCGTGTCCTGGATGAAGGCGATCCATATACACCCGCTTGAAGGGATGCATATTGGCATTGATAACCTAATGATGTCAAAACGCGGAAGATGAACCTACATTCCTTGTTAGCTATGTTGGCTCATTGAAGGGATTTTCTTCGGTTATATACTTTACTGCACCCTTGAGAAGACGGTCTTCTGCGTTCATATCCGGCACATCAGTACAGTCAAGCTATAATGATTAATTAGCAAGGCATTGAAAGGGGGTGTACCTGAAAACCTACCTTGTGATGCACCAGTCCCATTACATTCTCTAGCAGGAAGTATTTAGGTCTATAGAAATCGACATAGGATAGATAAGTCGCAATTAGCTCTCTCCTGTCGCAATGCTTGTTCGTATTCTTATAACGGTTTAAAGAGCTCCAGCCTGGACAAGGCGGCCCTCCAATAATCATATCGATTTCTCCCTTTGAAGGCATGTCCGCCATCGCATTTCCTTGGATATCATAAAAAACATCCCCATTCAAACCAGCTTCGTGTGTGATGATCCATTCCAATAGTTTATTTGCATCTTGATTATACACAATCGCATCCGGAAAGTTTCGCTTGAAGGTCTCGGAGGCAGCGGTGTCGAATTCGATAGCATATGTAGTTCCAATTACCCCGCTTTCATGAAAGCCCTGACTCAATCCGCCCGCTCCACTAAAGATATCCTTGTCCTGGTATTAGCATATATATTGATAGCATCTATCAAAAATTCACAAGAGCTTACTAAAGTTCTCAACTTCGTTCCATTCTCCTTAGCCACCGCTTTCTCTTTCTCTCGTTCCAGCCTCTCCTTGCTTTCTTTTGAATACCTCAAGTGATTTTCAGGCATGGGCTTCAAATCTTTCACGGTAATGGACTCCTTTAGTACATCGCGAGGAATTTGATCTTGAACCCAGAATGTGTCGTCCAAATCCTTGTAAGTGTTGAGGTTATCGATATGGTCTATGTGCATAACAAAGCAATGTCCATCCAGGCTCTCTGGGCTCAGTGTTTTGGATTTTCTCAGGAATACTCTCCTCTCATCATGCATAACAAATTGGAAGTTATTTTTCATCTCCTCAGATCGCGTAGCTTGGAAGTGGTCATCGTATCGCTCGTACACATCTACTCTTAAACTGATATCCGATTCATTATTTCCGCTTTCGCCAATTTCAGTCTCAGAGTCGGAATTTCTTTGGTGTGTGGCTCGAATATACTGGATCTGTCCGATATGATATGGTTTTTTCTCAGTCGAAGTAGCTTTGGAAACGAAGTATACGAAGTCTTTGACGTGGTATTCCGTGTCTTTATAGATAAATCCTGTAGTAGATGTACGACCCTTTTTCGTACTCAAAACTTTCAATGGTTCCTCTTTCTTTTTCTCCTTTGCTATATGAAAGGCGCAGCACTCGTAGTTTTCAAGAGGAGTTTCCCGGTCTTGTATTCGCATCTCCGAGGCTTCAGAAAACTTTTCCAACTCTATATCGTGGTTCAAACGATAAAAATATCGATCCGGGCTGGCAAAGTACTCCTCCTCGATGGATCCGACCCCTGAAACCCCCGAGTTTACGTTTTTGCCGCGAAAATCGACTTGGATCTTGCCTTTGAGGTCTTCAATATATATGTCCGTACATTCGGAAGTAAGGAATAACTCTCGCGGGCTAGCGAGCTCGCCAATTATAGTTTTGTACCCGTGTCGGAAATACCTGACATGGGCCCATGACTCCCCATCCTGACAGAATTAGCTCATCACTAAGAAAGATACAAAAAACTTACTCTCTTGAATAAGTACACTATACGCGCATAATAAAGGTTGGAATCGATATCCTCTCGTACAAATTAGCCTTTTAACCACTCAAGAGGAGATAATTGATTACCAAGTTGGACTAAAACATTGTCTCCGGCTTGATATTCAATCTGTTCCTCTGGAATTTGAAGTAAAAACTCCTCTGCTGTGCTAGCCTGCGATAAAGCTTCATGATAGTTCTTCGAAGCCAATTCCTCTGAAGTTTGATCCTCGTCTGTTCCAACTGGCATCAGGCGTCTGCCAAATATCGTACCAGCAATCTTCGAAATCCATTGCGTCGTACGTGTTCCTGACTCTTGGGTTAACTTCGTACGTTTTGTTCGGGGGTCATTTTGGTTTGCAGAACGTGACTTGGATGATTGGCTTGTATAATCAATATTTGGGTCAGAATCCGAATCGTAACTACTAATGTCCGCATCTGATTCATCCGAGATCTCAAAGTAAGAGAAACTTCTCTTTGGACTGGAATTATTCCGATGGACACTTGAGTCTTCAACAATGATAACAGACTCAGCTTCATCATCCGAGTCTTTATCCTGATGAATATGCGAATCTTCAACAATGATAACGGACCCAGCTTCATCTTCCGAATTTTTATCATCAAGTGAATCTATATCTCCTAGGTTCACTTTCGAAAGACCCTTCCAAATCTCCCGATCTAACGACTTCCTATTGATAGTGACCTTTGATCTATCCGATTGGGAGTTTTCTGGTGTCAAACTTGGTGTATTTCTTATTCCTCTTAATCTCCCAGTTACTTCCAACTGATTCAAAGCCTTTTGCGGGACCCAAAATTCTTCCTTTTTGGATCGTTTTCGAGCCTTTGTGGCCACGTCGAGGCATGTATTAGGGACATCGAAAGAATTCGCTCTCAGGATATCATAAGCCTCGTCTTTGAAGCCATATTAGCATGGCAATTATCGGGGATGGGGAAGCATAAGACCAGACTTAATCAGATGCTGAACTCACTATTGCTTAAAAGAGGATCGATCTCGAAAAGTGTTGCGAATTTCTTCCGAAAATCGATCCCCGAAAGAGAGGCCATTATCTGATTAAGTGATTAAGTAGCAAGGGGAGCAAAAAGCAATAAATTAAAGCAAGTTTGTGCCTATAGGCACAAATCTGGAATGTTGTGTAAGGAAGAAGAAAACAGATGGAGAGGAGGAGGGGAAGTCCTTAAAAGAAGTTCTCAAAGTAAGCTAGTGGATTCTAATTTCCCAGAAGTGAATTACAATAGTAATGTACTTTGGGCAAGTAGAACTGTTAAATAGAACTGGAAAACATGTATTCCTCACCTTTCCCAAGTGGATTCATCAAATTTGAAAGTGCCATCATGTACTTTTGAAGACATATCTTCCATATGAGTACGATCTTGTTTTACGACTTGAAGCTTTGATGATATTTGGAAATCCATGCTCTGTAAATGGTCCTTTGTAATATGTAAATACATAAAGCCATATAGAATATGGATATTATTTCCATTAATGTAAACCACAAACAAGCAAAAACAGTCAAACAGCTTTCATGTTGGTGCACAACATCTGGAATATCTTCACTTGATTTATCTCCGAATAGTTCTTTATTGTACAAATCTACCTCAAACATTAGGGAGACTCTTGCTTCAACAACTTTTTGGTTATCAAGACAGGATGAGACAATGAGGGTCTTTTGACTGAAACTTAACAGTGAATGGTTTAGATGTTCAAGTTGCAGTTGAAATTCTCCACTTATATTTGTTGGATTCTTCTGCCAGTAGCTCTTCATTGTGTGATGACAGTTGGCACAATGATTATATCTTCATCTGAGTACTATTCAAATGACTATTTATTATATGAAATAAACGTAAAAGAAAGGAATGCATACAAGCAAGAACGAAACAAATTTGAATATCAAACCCATCTTCGCTTGAATATAGATTATCTTATCATCTCCTCTTTCACGTAGATATCTTGGTTAAGCGAGAATCTATCATGAAACGGCGTTTTCCATCCTAGGGGATTGGCTCATACAATTGAATTTAAGCTCGGCATAGCAAGACATCACTTCGAGTCTCCATGCCAGGATATCACGATACCGCCCAATTCAAGTGAGAGCGATCCACCCACTTCAAGGAAAAGCGCGAGTTGGTTTGAGCAGCAAAATATTTGCTTCTCTTGAATCTTGAAAAATACGCACTGATGTTCGGGAGAGATCCCTACTCCAACAAAGAAATGCGCCTGAGTTCGGATAAGTGTGTTAAGAAATCAAGCCCCATCTGTGCAGCCTTGTTCCTTCCTCCCGCGCGAAACGCGAAGAAAGCTAAAAAGGTTTTTGGATCCTGGTATTGGATGATCAAAGTCATATTTTGGAGGCCTGTCATTGGGTGGTCATAATGCACAGTAATTTATTGATCGATTGGGGCATCACTCGGTGTGAATCGATCAAGAATCTGTCTTTAAAATGGAAAGATAAGAAGTTGCAAAAGGAGTTGAGCAAGATATTTGCAGGGGCAAGCTTTGATGTGAATGTTGTATGAAGAGATAGCAATCCGATGACTTTCACCGCCCCATCATGTTGCATGAAGTTGATTTGATATCCAAAAGATACAATCGAATATCCTTCATCTCATATCCTTCATCTCATATCCTTCATCTCATATCCTTCATCTCATATCCTTCATCTCATATCCTTCATCTCATATCCTTCATCTCATATCCTTCATCTCATATCCTTCACCCCCATACAATTAAGATTAGAATACCTACCTACCGACAACATTCTTATCAAAAGAATTCGATCATCAGAAGCTGCCTGTCACTTGAACAGCCATTGACCTTGAGAAATATCACGTCTCATCTCCAAAGACGTTTGTTCTCTAGTATATCCCGGGGATATAAAAGCACTATCAAGTATAGCTGGAGGTATGTTATCCCATTCCACCTCCCCATACAGGAGATACCCAATTCCTCAGATCAAGGATATACATACCTACCCTCTACCCTCTACCCTCTAACAACCCATCCAACACCCACTCCTATCCATCCAAACCCACTCCCATCCATCTAAACCCGCCACCCGCCACCCACAAAGCACATCGCACATAGTCCATTCCTCCAATATAGTCATAAATATTGCAAAACCTTAATTGAATACCTGTCCAAATTCCTCCATGCCAATTCGACAAATAATAATATGCTCTATGTCATACGCGTCACATAGGATCATGGAGGTGAAATCGTAGATATGCAATCTGATAAAAGAACTATGCTGAAGAGGAAAGGATCCTCTTGGAAAGAACACTATCTAATATAGAGGTGATCATGTGACCACTATGGTCACATGATCAATCACGTGACTGTCATTCACTAGGCAGGGGCCTTGGCGTGACACTCTATGCATAAAGAAGACGTTCTATTTCGGCTTTCCCTCCGTCTCCTATTTGCCATCCGCTTTTCTGTCCTTCTTGGATTGTTCAACTGGCTTTGGCATTGATATTGGCATTGATATTGTCTCGAACGATCGGTATCTGCGTCGCCGTATATCCATCACCGCGATGATAGGTCGCCAAGTATTGCGGGGAGGGAGATGTTGGTGAGGGGATTTGTGTGTATCTAAGTTGGACGGGGTGGGCGTATACATGTATATTTTTGGGATGATGATAGCCCTCTTGATTTGCAGTCTCTATCAATTAATATTTCAAAATGGGTTGCAGCGATGAGATCCAGTGCGATGATTTTCATTCATAGCACCCATGAGCTGCAACATCGCCCTTGTGGTAAATGATATTGGCATTACGCATTATATATTTATTTACTAATCTAGTCTATAAAAATCCGCCACTGCCACTGCCATAGCCATGCAAGTATGTGCGACTCCATCGATATCAAACACGCTTGCCATCAAATGCTCTCATCAAATGCTCTCAAAAAAATGCGCTCGCGACCAATCCAAGAAAATGGACCTGCACTCCCGATTAATCCCAATGCCCATGCAAATAATCTCCCTTGCTAACGATGCTATCCTGACAATCCTTCAGATACCGAGCCTGTCTCGCGACCTCGGCAAGTCTGTCCAACAGCCTCCCATTGCTCTCGCCAAAGCCATAAACTTCATATTTCAGCCCCGTTTCCGCGCAAAATTCCTTGACAAATCCACTGGCTTTGCGGAGATTGTGGCGTGGCATGCGGGGGAATAAATGATGCGTGACTTGGAACTGCAAGCCGCCGTGGAACCAATCCATCCAAGTGGGACAGTCGACATCCATGGTGGTGCGGAACATGCGTTGGATCCAATGTTCGCTGGGTTCCGATTCTTCCGTCGACATGGAGAAGTGGGAGACGGTGAGTTGCAGATGGAGGGGCAGCGTGATCATGTGACTTATGAGCAAGAACGTGATGCGTTGGGTCATGGTGGGGATGCTGCGGTAGATGATGAAATATCCAAACCAGGTCCAGAAGAATATTTGTCCCACGAGTTCGAAGATTCGTTGTTTGCGGTGGATTTTGGTGCCAAGGTCGCGGAGGATAAAGTCCCAGGCGAGGTAGTAGAGATTGAAGCGGGCGACGGAAAGCAGGAAGTAATATGTCCATGCTTGTTTAGGAACCATGAATTTTGCAAGCCAATCATAGTGCATGACACACTCAGAAGCTGTAGAGTATAACGAATCGAAAAATACTGGCGAGATGGCGATGAAAGGGAGGATTTGAAGATCTTGGTCATGTGTTGGCGAATTCGTAACAATATGATGAATGTTGTGATTGCGTTTCCACCATCCGATCGAAAGGCCGCCGCAGAAATTTAAAACCACCCCACCGATTAAGAAGTCGATATTGTAGTCGTGAGTTACTGCCAAATGGCCTGCATCATGTGCCGTGGCGACGATTTGATGCCAAAACATACCCAGGAATGCTGCACTGGTGGCATACCACTCCAGACGAAGAAATACAAGCGAAAGGGAAAATAGAATCGAACATCTCAAGATCTCCGTCACGTATGCTGAGAGCTTGCTGTCATATAAGCCTTCATCCTCTAATTTTGCAATCAAGGCTTGGAATTTAGCCTCCAACTCTGAAGCATCCACCAGCATCTTAGTTTCCACTTCGGGGGCCTCTTCGGAATCAACTGAACTTCCCTCTGTTCGATTGCGAGATCGCAAACCCTCATGATCAAAGACAGAAGAGGCAGTGGAGCTCGCATCGCTGTCTGCATTTGCTTGACGAGAGACAGCTAGAAGATTTTCAGTGACGGTGACATCCAACAAAGGTATTTCTGGGATCGGTATCGAAGGATCTTTCTCGATCTCGTTTTCTGGTGCCCGAAGTGATTGTCTTTGAATTGGGGGGATAATATTCACCCATGGCTCCTCTAGCTTGCCAATCCGATAGCGTTTCATTTGGGCCTTAACCTCCTTATTATGGAATCTAGATTGAGTCAGCTGCTATAGTTCACCCATCTTCTGGTCATGTAATCAACATACGCATCCAATTCAACGGTAGCATCTCTCCCAACAACATGTAAAATGACCTTCGCACCACCCGGGTGACGATTGAGCCAGGAATCCAACTTCAACACATATCCCTCCGATATGACAATCGCGTGACCTTTCTCTACCAAGTCTCTGATCTCCTTCACCGGCCAGATTTTCTCGCTCCTAGCCTCAGACGACGAACTCATGATGTTTACTTTGACGAAAGAGTCAAATTCGTCGGTCTTGATTTGGTGCAACAGAGAATAAATAGAATGCGGTACAGTAAGATTCACGGAAATTAAATAAAAAATTAACGACCCAATCTAATATACGCCTGGAGGTTGACAACAGTCATTGGCTTGGCGCGCAGGAACGGGCCACACGCTGAACTGCGCTTCTGATTCGAGAAGTTGTGAATTTACTGAATGAGGAATGAATGAAGATAAAAATAAACCTTAATAAAATTGAGTGATCGAGGGGGCGAGCACGTGCATAAATATATAAGGCGGTTTTTTATGATACGCAGATAAAACAATCTCGAATTTCAAAATTATTCAAATTCCCTCCCAAAGAGTCAAATTATAAATTCAATAAGAGCGCAAACATGTTTCAATAATAATAGGTAGGTAAGTTTAGGTAGTAGGTACCTGTAACGACTAACCAGTCACCAGTGTTACTGAATCTTATACTCCGTACTGATCGGTAGGTATTGGATGTGTATCATATCGTATCGTATCGTACAATCATAGCGTTCCGTTCTCTACTATGATTATGATTATGATTATGATTATGATTAACCAATACAGCACAAAAACAACATCTGGGATCACCGCCATTTGCTGTTGTTGATCCATCTTTCATATCTGCACCTATGTTTTAGCTGGCACCAACTTTCATGGTGGAATCATACCTACCAGTACAGTACTCCCATGATTCTCTAGACTTACGGGGGTTTTCCTGTTGATGTCAGTTTCTCCTGTACCTACTCCTACTTCAGGACAGGTTTACCTACGTGGACTCCCGTATCGGTAAACTTACCGTTACAGCAGCTTAGGTCGCCGGTGCTTACCACCAGGTACAATCTTCATCCGATAATTGGTTATCATCTGTAATAATACCACTTGATGTGCCATACCGCCCGCATAGCTGATTTCAGTAAATAACGCATATTCGGATACGATCGTCAGAGGTTGTTGGGGCTTTGCGCACATACTGTTTATAAGTTATGGGGTCATGGAATGGCTCCGTGATGATCCACAGGGTAATGAAAGTCCACCTGTGAAAATCAATTTAGATAGATGAGAAGGGGGATGGAAAACCGTGTTACCGGTACATCAATCGCGACATGTCATGATGTTTGAAGAAGATTTGGTGCTTGGCAAAACAATTTTGACATTTTGAATGGAGGTTTCTTAGATTAGAAGCCTGTATGTCAGACTAGCTAGTCAGCCCCTATTCCTTTCAAGGCTGTTGTCCACGCGATATCCTTGAACGATGGACTGGAATGATAAACTCTAATTGGTCGACAACCCCCTTTAGAGTTTGGGGTCAGACTCCATCATTTAAGGGGGTAGCAGACTAGCAGTCTAGCATGCTTTGAAGCCGTCACATTATGTGGCGGGTAAGCCGTAGTCATACAACTAAAACTACCCCTAATCCGCGGGACCGGAAAAATCCCAATATTGGCGGCGCCATCAGCCTTGGGAAGAATCTTCCTAAATGTGGATGTGACCATGGCCCATTTCGTATCAATTTGTAAGATTTAAAAAAATGACCGAAAGATGGAATTTTGAGGTACAAGTGACCTCTAAATTCACTCGTAAGAATACGTATGTTGGCTCAACAGAGTATATAATTGGAAGAATCATCAAAGTGGATAGGAAATTTCATTCAAATGGATCACTTTTTCCATCCACTTTATCCATCTTTTGCTTCGCCTCCGCAAAGATTGAAAAGGGTATGGTGTATATTCTTACGAATGAGTTTAGACGGTATCTGAGTGGCCGTCATTGGTTCGAAATACTTGGTGCGTAGGGAATTTAGACAGCCCAAATCCGAAATCAAAGAGGCAAACAAGTGACTGGGAGGCTCGACGATAGATGTGAACACACGACGACCATCACAATAACATCTCGCCGATAATTGTTATGTCTATAATCTGAAGATGACAAGGAATTTTGATTTCGTCGTTTTCATACTGTGTTGTATAAGGTAACGAGTACAAACAGAGATCGTGGTTGTCAAATATTAATTTTCGACTTTTACCCCGCACTCCCTACCTAAGGTATTCAGTTCTTGAGCGGACTACCTAAGGCATCATATCCCGACGGATGCCTATATTTCCAGTGGGTGATCGCTAATTCGAGGCCTAACCGATCTTTTTTATGGCCCAATACCACGAAATAATTACCTAGTGGGGTTAAAATCTCTCTCGCAGTTCATGTATTGGAGATGATTTATTTTGATAAAAATTATTGAAAGTTCAAGGAATATATGTCAAGTACTATCATACTCTCTGAAAAGCAAACATAACACCGAATTTGAAGCCATATTCATACATTTTATTTTTATTTTTAGCAAAGTTGGATTAGGAACAGCCGTTATGGCAAACTCCCGATTGCTCATTTGCTTCGGGCTCACCTCGCCAAGAGCTGCGGATGAATGCTACGATGTTGAAAACCCCCCAGTGGAGCTAAATTTGCACAATGAGAAACATTGTTCCAAGATAGCTGATGAGCATACTCAGCCATCAGCGGGTTCATGCAGGTAATAACAAATTTGGCAGGTACAATTAAGTCTCCAACTGTTGGAATGGGCTTGGTGGTGGAAATCTGATTGGCTGTTTTCACTCGATATTGTGAACTTTCCCCGACCCCGCTCAAGCTTATCAATATCAATCTATGATATCCATGATATCCATATACGCCCTGATGGCTGTTTCGCTCAACACTCCTAATCCCCCAACATCGCAGCCATGGCATTCGAAATCAGCGAAGTAACAACCGAATGCGAATATGAAGAAATCGTCTCGGTAGAATTGACGTCCTGCTCAGAGCCCCCGAGCGCCTATCGCACGCTCTTCCACCCCCAGCTCTCGAGCCATCCCGATGCTCGCGCAAAAGCCATCAAAGAAGGCACCGTCCGTCTCATCGAATCTCAACGATCCAGGCCCTACCAACGCTGAGTCCAAGCTACGGATGCCGCGTCCGGAAAAGTGGTCGGCGCGGCAGAATGGAGATTTTTTTGAATCGGATCCGTATATGGGAATGGCGTTACCGGAGGTGAATTAGTGGCCGGAGGTAGAGGAAAGGGATTTTAATACGAGGTATTGGTGTGGACTTATGGAACCTAGGGTCACATATGGAAGTTGTCGTCATGCATGTAGTATGAACCCAAGATTAACCTTCTTTATTCATCGATGTCCGGGCTGATGCGAACGAACGAATGATAGATTTAGTCCTCTGCTTTGTCCTTCCAGAGTTTCGAAAACGAGGAGCTGCTACTCGGTTGGTAAGATGGGGTATTGAGGAAGCTGATGAGTAAGATATGATGAGTCCTTCGACTATTTCTCCTTTAGAGAAATTGTTGTATGAACGTCTTGGATTCGTGGCAAAAGAATTTGTGATGAATTTCAGTAAGGAGAATGAATCCTGGTAACATTTGGAAAAAATTGAAAAAGGAATGTTTGCCTCCTGTTACTTGGCCGATGATCCGGGTTAAAGGGGATACGAAGGATTCGGACTAGAATCAGTTCCTATGTTATTGTAAATTACCCGTATTACTCTCGGCATTCTGTATATAATTTCAATGAGCTTTCCCTGTCTTACTTATTCAGATAGTGCATTTTAAGACGGTTATGATGGATTGCATACGAGCATGAAGGACTAAAGAGAAAATCAAGACAGATAGCTCCATTTTTACTCACGTTCTCTGTTTCTATACTCCTTTATATGTGCTTTTCTTTCTTGCATACACACACATTTTGAGGCTAGCAAGGTCAAAAGCAAGGATTCCAAGTGATGGGCGGTTCTTTCATCATATCGGGTGAAGGTGGTGGAAGTAATGATATGCGAAATTTCTTGGTATCATATAGGACGGCGATCATGATGTCGTCCCCGTTTCCATGCTACGAGCTAACGGCTTGTCAATCTAGGCAGATCATACTAATAATTGAATGATAAAAAGGTATTAATGATTATATTATTGTGTATCGAGCTAGTGTATGTAGAACTACTTTATATCAACAAAAGGTAACAGGAAGCTCACAAACTGTATATGTAATAAGTTGGGGAAGAAGTGCTATAAGAGAGAGATAGTCGGGACCTCGAGGTATCTTAGGTCAAGAGGCTTGTAATATTCTTTGTATAAGATATGTTTGCGCTACTGCACAGTGCCAACGACTGTGCTAGGACTATTGCTGCCTGTTGCTTCCTGTTTTCTTAAGCGAATAGATTGTCAGGGAAAATGGCTAAAGAGGGTTATAGTTCAAATCAATTGATATTTGTTATTTGTTGAAACATGTATTATTATTTTGAAAATATCGGGATATATAAACTCTAATATGTCTGTTTAGCACGCATCTATTGCCTTTTGCCAAGCAATTCACCTAGTTAGTGAAAATAAGGAGATCGTATGACCGGATCACCATTCCAGGGAAGTCGGAAGCTAAAGAGAAGTCTCAATAACTAGTAGATACAGCTTTGAACTTCATATTTAATGTTCCATGAAAAAACGCAAATGGAACATCCCTCTGTGATAACATTACTTGGAATAACTTGCATGTAGTTGGCATTTGACTTAATGCCTCAGTCCGCAATCACGAGGTCTCCAGTTTCAGGCGAATTGGGTGTGAATCAACATTGCAAAATTGAGTCATTATCCAAGTAAAGTTGGTTCTTCCGCAAGTGCTTACCATTCCTTCCTCTTTTCAAATCCCTCGAGGTTCAGAAACAACAAACCATCATTTGTTTTTCGATCTGCACAGCAAACCGCAATAAATCGAAACCGATCACAGTTCGGTGTCACACATTACAAGACACAAGCCCATATTTCACCAGCACTTTGTGAAGTCAACATGCCTTGCAAACATCAAGATCTTGGCGACATCTTTGACGTCCGCCTGGACACATTTTCCCCACCATACAATTACGACACTGCCGATTTAGTTAGGGCAGTCAAAGATGCAATCAGCCCCCTCATAATTCACGACCGCCGCGGAACAATCTCAACGTATGAGACTTTAATCAACAAGAATCCGGATTGGGGGTACTTCTTCAAACCTGATTCCAATGGCAACCGATCCATTCTAGCTCTGGGCGCTATTTCCCTGATCTTCCAAGCGGTCTTCTTCATTGATCCTCAGTCAGTAGACATTTTTCGAAAAGAGGCTGTTAACATTGATCCTACGCCCGAAGTGTTCATTGCTTATAAACCCGTTTCCAAAACGGCTACTCTTGCTGCCAGCGTGACGGGATCTCGCAAATTCCCTGAGATTGATCGTGCCAAACGACCCAGCATCACTCTTCCCTCTCCGAGCACTCCTGAAATTGAGTTTGGTGCTCTATTGGGGGCGATTATTGATTTCCACCTCCGTTGGTATAGTTGCGGCAAACCGGATTGTCAGAATGATATAAAGGCTTGTGGTAAAGCGTACAGAGGTTTTGCGTGGCAGGAAATCGCATACGCCATGGAGACGTCTGGGTTAATGGAGGAATTGGAGAAACTGATCGACGGCAAGATACACTTGAGAAGAAAGGAAGAATTCATCAGGGAGTTGAGCTACTGGGATGAGCCTGAAAAGTTGGTATCCGAGACTGTGCTTGAGAAATTGGGCTGGGAATCAGAAAGTGTATCATCATTCGTGGATGCTGCTCGGGAGGAGAAACTCAAGAGAGATCGTGGCAACCTGAGTTATTGGTGAGAGCCTTTCTTGGATGCTGCTCAGGAGGATAAACGCAAGGGAGTTGGTTCTAGAATGAGAGCCTTTGTTTTGGGTGCTTTTTAGGAGGAGAAACGCAAGAGAAATAGCTCTAGAGAGTGAGAGCCTTTGATTGGAATATGAAGGGTTTGATACCTCTAGGGCTATCTTAATATTTCACATATGAGTATTCAAGCAATAAAGCTAGCGTGACTTTATAACCCCACTCGACTTTTGTGCACCCTGTCTCCATCAATGCAGTGTATCTATACTATTTTATGGTTTAGACCTTGTGTTTGTCTTTAATTTAACTTTCTTTCGCACAACGCCACAGTCTTTGGATATCACTTTTTCTTCCGGATTTGATGCCCCAATAATATTTATTAAGAAGTATAGCCAGATAGTCGGAGTGTTCCTATATATTGTTGATATTATTATTGTGTATTGAGCTAAGTTCTATAGAATCTCCGATTCCATAGAACTTAGCTCGATGACTAAGCTAGTGTATGTAGAACTACTTTATATCAACACTATAGAAAAAGCTTAGATAGCAAATGCTGACAATTATAATGCAATATTCGAAGTATTACTCGAAGGGTGGCAGTTTAACGTCTTGCAGAAAACCCCTCTTGCTCTGGAGATTAACAATCATAATAAGAACAGCTGTAACTTACAATCTTAACTATGGTTTTGGTTTATACGTGGTATGTGGTACGTGGTATTTAGTTGCCATTCAATTAATATCTACATAGATCACTCGTAACTCGTAACTCGAAGAGCTAATTTGTGAAATCAAGGACTTCAAAAAAGTTGATAATCGTTTGATCCATGGAGATAGGTTTGAGATAGGCTAATTATTAGCTCTTCTTTTTGGACCTTTCCAACCTAGCTGGTTTTTCAGCCATGTGTGTTCTCTTCTATTGCCATCTTTGATCTCAGACTGCTGTATGACTCAATGCAAACATAGTTTTGGGAAAGCATGATTCCTAATGACCTCTTCTGAGCTAACCCAAAAATATTCGAACCATTATGGGCTTAATTTCAGTTCACAACAAAAGAGAATATCACTTCACTCTTCGGATCTTTGAAAGTCTAGAATCAACGAAAGATTCTTGGAGTTCAAAGTTTGATGGTTGCAATCCAGGGTAATATAATAGGCCCAGAACACAACCTTCTTTGAATACACAGCATAATGTTATATCAGATGCATAATTTATTTCAAGGTGGCCCTCACTATTACCAACCCATCAATGATACAGAACGGGTAGAAAATGATAGGCCTTTAGATCTTCATCCCGGTCACCACAAAGCCACAGATCTAGCCAGTAAACTCCTCAAACATATTGATCTTTCGAGACCCGACTTTCGTTATAATACCCGTTCACCCGAGGCCATCAAATCTCTCGAAGAAATGGCATCCAGTCACGCAACAAACGGATCTCATCATTTCGATCTCCAAAGATTCACAGAACTCGAGTACATTGAATTTCTCAACAAGCTCTGCCAAAACTTCAATACCATATTCTTCATGGACTTACTTCCACCTACAAAAGTCTCCAGAAAAGAATGTCCATCCACCACGGTTTCCGCGGACCGTTCTGTAATCATCCCTCCAGCAGAGCTCGTCATCCACAGCGTTACTGCCATTCTCAGGAGCGAGTCCAAAGCCGAGATATTCCTGCACGGTTCGGAAAAATCCTGGAAGCATATCGGTGCTCTTCTCGGTGCGATGATCGAGCTATACTTGAAGTATTTCGGCTGCAGGTGTGACGACTGCCGAAAAGATATACACGGTTACGGCATTACGGGCAAAGGAGAGGCGTGGCAGCAAATTGCGGGAAATTTGGAAACGTCTCCCCTTTTTGAAAAAATCCGCGATAAGTTTTTCGTCGGCGATGCAGATTTTGGTTTCTGCAGGCGAGAACTCTATGTGATGGAATTGAGTTATTGGAACTTTCCGGAAGAAGTAGTTGCGGAGCCGAACGTTCTCGCCAGTTGGGGTTGGACTAATGCGCGGAATAATGTTGGGGTATCACTTGTAGCATCGGCAAGGGAGATGATGAAGAAAAGGGAGGATAGTACTAAAAGATAGCTGGTTTGAACATCGCGCGTCTACATAATTGCAATCAAGCTGTTCATATGATATTTTTGTATCACAATTGGAAGTTAAACAATAAACCCCGCCTCTTCGTACTCCGCGATCCTTGCTTCAACAAGTGAATTATATTTATGGGAAGATATTCCCTTCAACCTAAAGCAGGAAAAATTATGATGCAGCCTCTTGCTTGGCCATCTCATCGCCCTCTTTTCTCTAATAATTCGTCGCACCCTACATATAATTCGGGGTGATAATTCCATTGACAACCGAATAGCTGGGGGCTAAAGCATATATGTGACATGTGATATCAGGGTACAAAAATCGCCTTTGGTTCATTGTGGAGGCAGAAAAGGCCGGGGACGTGAGGAAAAGACTATATATTACTGAGCAAAGGAGTGGATGTAATGAAAAGTTCTGTTTCAACTTTCAAGAAACTAATGGAACGATTTATTTAAGAACATTCGAGCAATATCAAAATCAATAGAGCGTGATTCTACCACAAGTCTCCTTGTCTATCTTTCCTTTCCTATCATCCTGTAGTATATCTCCATCCCTCATTACATCATCGTTCTCCTTAACCTTCACTGCCCCGGGGTTAGCACAAACGTAGACTTGCGGCTTCGTCTAACTACCATTATCATACAGTCCTGGCTTACAATCCGGTCTTGCCCAATGGTTCCTTGAAGATTCTGAAGATCTTGGTAAAAGCAATGGAAACCAGTTCCTATTGATATATGTTAATCAACCAGTTTTACTTATGAATAAGAATGGCTTACCGCATGTTTTGACATCAATGTATTAAACATCTCCCAGCTGACCTCTCCTCCAGTCCCCAGTCTTTCCACCGAAACAATCAAGTCAGAAATTTTACCCGGCTCGCTTTGTTCCTCAGAAACATGTACAGCTTGGATCAACTTCAGAAGAGTCACCAGCTTTGCGGTAGGAACATGAAGGTCGGCCAGATCGTACGACTGAGATGGAAGTGAAGGTAGAGCGACCGCATAGCTTTCCCGAAGGGGGGTCATGAACATACGACTGGGCACCGGCGGATCATACTCCGATAGAACGTCTAAAGTGTCCACCGATCGCTCATTCTCGTGTTCTACAATAATGATTTGCTGGCCCAGGTCGTCCTCAGAATCTTCTTCGTCTGGCTGCGGTTGACGCATTTCAAAACGAGGGATCGGTAGAGTTGTCTCATGATTCGTGATGGTATTGTTGGGTATGGCAAAGCTTCTAAAAAGTCGTCTTGTGTAGTCAACGTTGTCTTTACCGCGGTATCTGACTTTGGCGCCACTAAATGGACCCCATTCTCCCCCAATATAACCGTATGTGACAGTGGAGAACTCAGGAGCATATCGGGGTGGAGGCTCACACATCAACAAGCAAACTGCTCGTATAAAACCTTCTGCATCGATCCGAGGTGTTCCTGTGTCGTTATATAATACCGGAAAGGGAAAGAACGAATGCCAGCTGAAGATTTCAAATAGTACTGATGGACCGTCTGAAGTTTCAATCAGTTTAAATGATGGAAATCTCTCCTCTATGAAAGAACTGAATTTGCCATGTGAAAGGTCTATAAACAGTTTGTCGTCAGTTCTTTAATGCAGATGACCATTGGTCAAGGAAATGACATACATTTCGCCTCTTCGGGATCACAGAGTTGATAGAAAAACTGTTTGAACTTTTCCAACTCAGAATAGAAGTAAGACTTCCAAGCCAATTGCCAGGGTCCTCCACGATCAACGTTGTTTTCGGCCAGCGATTGAAAATTGTTATTTATCACACTTCCGAAAAGTGTCTCTGTATATCTTTCATAAATGGCATCTATGTCTAGTCAGCGAAAAAGTATATATTCTCAGGCTTGAATCTCACCTTGGTTCAAGAGACCACCATCCAAGTAATCTTGGGCCATTTCATCTGAGGATAGATGGCTCTTGCTGCGCTCGAACTTATCATATCGATCAGAACTTATAATACAATTTGGGTCAATTTGCATGGTCGCGGATTTGGTGGGTTTGCAGGTGCTTTATTGAATAGAACTTGTTGGGATTTTCTTGAAGTGGTGTGTTCTTCATCCAGGACAGTAGTTTGTGGCTATGGCTACGACACGAGTATCTGTGATAACACGTGATGTCAGCTGTAAGCGAGTACAACAGTGAATTCCCTGTCACACATAATATAAGTTACTTGATTACTTGACAGCAATTCAAAGTTAGATACAATGTTGAGTGAATAGAGAAGTAATTTACAATCAGAAAATCCGCCTCGTATATTCTTTAATTACCTACTATAAGTTTAATTTCGAGTCAGTCCTTCTTGTTGAGTAAAAGCTTCTAATTGTAACATTTAGAAAGCCTTACAGTTTATAAGTGTAAGACTTAAGGGGCGTTACGGCTTCTGATTGTAACACTCAGGGAACGATGTAACGCCCTGAGCGCCACAGTCAGGAGTTATAACGCCCTGAAATTCATATAGAGCGGGTTGAGAAAACACTTAAAAAGACAATGCCTTTATTAATTCTACAGCCTGAATACCTCAGTTCACCTGCTTATTATCCAATTTACGTACATATTGTATCACGAATATTTAGCCGATTTATTAATGTAACAAATACATTCCATCTCTAATACTGTGGGGGTTGTTTTCATAAAGCCTGAAACGTAGTCTTTCGTCACTATAGTATTAATCTACTACGGAATAGGGCCACGAGATCCCCTATTCCATCCCCAAGTTTAAAAAATCAACCTCACCTTTGAAATTGTATTATTAGATAATTTTCAGGTGATTGTATAGTACGACGCGAATTGATTTCATCAAAATGATTTTCAGTTAAAGGGCAGTAATAAGAATGTATTTATCAAGTCACCTAAGCATAAGACTAGCGTAGCATTAGCTTGGGATTTGGCTTATAAGCAGCTATAGTTTTAGATCTTCAATCCATATCCTTTATCTCCGAAATGAGTACATTTTCTAGGGCTGGCTCCCTTTGACTTGTATTTATAGTACTTCGTATCTGGATACTAATATAGGCGTTTCAGACAAATAGTTGAGGCTGATTATCTACAATACCATGTTGAGATTTGTCAAGATTTATACCTTCAAAACAGGCTTATTTTATTAGTTCGGTGTAAGGATTATGCCGATTTGACAAAATCATAAGGTATTGCAAAAGAGGCGTGAAAATTTGACATGCTTTAATCAAACTCGTGTATCACGGCTCCTATAATTCGAGTAGCTAACAAGTCGGCTGGTCGACAATACTGACTGAAAGCTATCAGCATAAACCTGTTAGCTTATGAGTAAAATAGATTTCGATTTTGTGAATTTTGAAGCAATTTTCTGTAATTTTGAAAATATTTGACAATATTTGGGGACTTATTTTGAAAAGAAATTATCGATTTGAGATGATTGAATGGTTATTGATGGATAGAGGCAGGAAGTCGGCGGTGCTCATGGGATGTTGTCAGCAAGGCAATTGGGAATCTAGAGGGCTGGCTGGTCACTCTGGTTACAATAAGCAAAAATGCGCCTGTCTTCGTTTATCACTTTCGTGATCAATCCTTCATGTTCTATGAATAAACTCCCATACACACTGATTGTGTATATATATCTATACAAATATTCAAACAGATGTAGACTCAACCCAAACTTTACTCTTCAAACCAAGAACTTCAACTAGCAGTTGGAGTCAATCTTTATCTTCTAAACTATAAGCCATATCGTTTGTTCTCCTCAGTTTACCAAAGCAACAGCCCAGCCATCAACTTCAACTGCTCAACATGAAGTTCCAAACCCCACTTTTACTTCTCGCTACACTCCTCACCTACGTATCGGGTGAGGTTGAGGATGCATCTCGCTCGCATGCCCGTGACTTCAGTGTGGACATTCCAAGGGATATTGCAATCACGGACACGTATGCCAATGTTGAGAAGCGCACCAACCCAACGCTTCCCGCGGGAAAAGATGCTTCCAAGCTTCAAGTTTGGATCCGAACGGATACGCGTGCTATGACTTATGATGATCGCCATGGAGCCCCGCATGATGGTCTTAACCAATTGATGAAAGATACCGGTGGAAGACATGTATGTTGTAGTTAAACTCTCCCCTCTGCACTCTGTCTATTTTTATTTTTCAAGAACTGTCTAGAAATGATATGGTGTCTAAAATGATATCTAACTATCCATTAGGTTGATGTAATTGTAAGCTCTGGCAAAAAGTACTACGAATATGGACTTATGTTCAGCGATAAAAGCTGGCAAACCAAGCCCAACGGCGACGGTGCCCCGGTCGAGTCTTATGGAGGTCAAGAGATGATAGCACCCCCTGGCGGTAATGAGGCATACACATACGAAGGACAAATTGAGGGGCGAACCAGATTAAGTACGATCGCATCAACAGGTGAGTAATTGTTGAAGGAGAGGTGGTCAACATTTGAGAAACTGACACAACTTCGTAGCCAAAACTTTGATCAAAGGGAAGGTGTACAACCATACTACCTATAATTGTAGAACCTTTGCCGAGCAACTTGTAACAAAGCTAGCACCGACAAAATAATCCCCTTCGCCTCATGGACCGACCCTCAATAGAGCTCAGTGGAACAACAATGAGCGGGCTTTGTTTCTCAACACATGGGTAACAGGAAGGGATGCGTATCATTATGGAAGGCAAACTAGGGGTCAAGAATATTGCAAAATTACTAGTATTGTCGTCTTGGCTTTCTTACATTCTTTCTTTCAAATTCCAGATGTTTATTTTTTCAGCTGTCTTTCATCCAACATGCTGAACAGTGTGATTGGCGTTATTGTAGGGTTTTCTTTTTGAAAATCCAATAAATTTCAGGCCATGTTTTTATTGAATGTATACCAATTCAAGCTAGAAATGTTTGAACTGAGTTGATGTATAATGCGACCAGGTTTATCTTTAAATATACTGACATTATCAATCTAAATCGAGTTGGTACAATAAAAGGAGATAATTAAAGGTTCTCGCTTAACCTACACCATTTCCGAGATAGCTAAGCTTAGCTGTTCTATATTAGCAACGCCTTGGGCGATAGATATAATCAGAAAAAGGAACGTAGAATTTACAACTAAGTTTTGCTTTAACTACGTTGAATTGTATATATATATATTCCTATACACAAATGATCTATTTATCTTATTGTTGATATTATTATTGTGTATCGAGCTAGTGTATGTAGAACTATTTTATATCAATATATCTTATATCAATTATTCAAATAACAAAAAGTACAGATATATGAAAGTAACCAAAAACAATAAATATACAATCGAAAGGCTAATTATCTCGAAGAACCTTTTGAAATACGGAGAGAAAACAAAGTCTTTAACAAACATCTAAATCAAAAGCAAAGACAATCGATTCAAAAAAGAATAAACCGACTTTTAAAAAACCGAAGTAAACGATGTATATTATCTCACTTTAAAAACATTATAACTTAACAAAGTAAGCCGTACTATCGCTATAGCAAAGTATATAAACCTCTTTTAGCACCTAGCTATTATATATTTAAGCAAGTAATATTACGATTATTATAAAAGAATTGGGAATGTTAGGGTTTTCAGTTGCTTTAAATAGGTAAGATATTATTATATTGAAAGTTTTGGGTTGAGATGATGATGTAGCGAATACGATAGGAAAATCTAACAGTATGTTTTAAAGAGGTTTTAAGTTTTAATGAGTATAAGTACTATTATAAAACGAGAACGTAAAAGAAGAGTATACTTATTGTAAACTCTAGAATTGTATAGAGATAAATAAGAAATACAGAGGAAGTGTATGTATAAATTGTGGTAATACCAAAACTAATTCGCCTGTATGTAATGCTGCATCTTAGCGGCAGAAGTACTGAAATAAGATTTCCCCAGAAGAAAATTAAAACGTCTTGCCGCAATTTCTTTCGAGTGTTCTAATAATATTCATCAAGCTCAAGGTATTTCCGAGCTAGCTAGCTAGCTAGCAAAAATAGAAGGGCCACTTTCAAACCGTCTTATTATCCACACGTTCCTCGCCGCTAGCAACCGCCTCAAGATGATCACTCGCAGTCCGAGTTCTTCCTATCACAGTACCATCCTCTCTACTCCTTTCCTTTCGCCCAAGTCCCCACAACAAAACCGTGGTCCAAATTGCCAAAAAAATACACGTCGCAATCATAGCCCACATTCCCCTTGTAAACCTTGGCGCCTCATCCGCGCCATAAAATAATAAACTCCACCACGCGTTCACGGCATTGCTACCGCAATTCATGCTCGCGATCACGATTGCTCTCAAGGCATCATTTTCGAATCTCATGGCTTCGTTTGCCCAGGCAAAGAAGGTCGCTTGACAAGCATAGACCGCGCCTGCCCAATAGTATGCTGCGAAGATGGTTGAGACATCGGAAGTCGTGAGGAGCATGGCGGAAGTGGCGATTCCGGTGATGGCGATGAAGTAGGCGACGAGGTAACGTTTGCCGTTGAGAAAATCCGTCAGGGTGGCCCAGAAGAGGGTGGAGACGATACCGACGGCTGGCACACCAGTGGGGTAATTGTTGAGTTGGGAAATGGTGTAACGGTTGGTGGATTTCATGTACAAGGAAAGTAAAGAGTTCGAGGAGAATGATTCGGTTTCTCCGGCAATGATCCATAGGATTACGAATCCATACCAGTACCATGATGTGATGACGGTTTTGAGGAATGAGAGATTCAAGATACGATGTTCAGATACTTCGGGTACACGAGTGATGGCGAGATCGCGCTCGTTGGGGGTGAGATAGAAAGCGGAGGTCGTGGTAGGAGTGTCGGGGAAAAGGAGAAAGCCGTAAAGGGCGATGGGAAGAGTGATAAGTCCATCAATTATGAAGAGCCAGCGCCAGCCACTCATTCCATTGGTACCATTCAAAGACGAATGAATACCCGTTTGAATGAAGCCTCCAAACATAGTACCAGCGAGGCCGGAAGAAGTGAAGATACCACTACGCTTTCCAAGTTCGCGTGGGGTGTACCATGATCCGAGGATATAATGGGTACCGACAAACGTGGTGCTTTCAGCGATACCTTGAAAGAAACGAATCGCCATTATATCTCGAGGATGCTGAGCAGCTGCAGTGATAATGGTGAGGCAGCCCCAAAGAACCATCATCAAAGGGAAGAAGATGCGAGGTTTGACATAGTAGAGTGCCAAATTACTAGGGATTTGTCCAATGATATACCTAGCGTGTAGTTAGTACAAGTGGATATGTACAAGATACCTCAATTCATGTGATACAATGAAATCTCAGTCGTTCCTAAGTTGGGTAAGAACTTAGGTAATAACCAGAAGCGCTTAGGCGATGGGGTGGGTATAAGAACAATGACAGAAGTCAAACACATACCCAACAGTAAAAACTGTATTAATAAGATTATATTGATTCCCCACGAACCCCAACTCCTCTTTCATCCCACTAACATATGCATTGGCTAAATTCGACCTATCTAGATAGTTCGTGAAATATGATAGACAGCAAAATGTCAAGATGAAGAAATCTAGGACCGTTAGTACAATCTTATATACACACCGAAAATATTTGGGAGAAACGAAGTAAAGGTATACACCCACCTAGTTTCTGTACCAGCTTCCTCTCTCCTGGATGCTCGTAAGGGTGAGAGAGATATTCCTTCACACGTGACAGAGCCATGATGGAAGAAGACCTCTTCGTGGAACTACTAGGGATGACCTGAGGCGGGAAGCAACGAGTAGAGCTTAAGTCAAAATGTACCTAGGTACGTAAATGAGGAAGCCTTAGCTTGATATGTCTTTGGGGTGGATATGTTTACCTGGTTCGGCAATCAGTGTGTCTCTGTGTATCCCCGCGGGTAAGCATTAACCCCACTTTCAGTGATAACAGTTCCATCAAAAGATGACGGGCAAGATAATGCAGATAAGAGTACACCTCAATCCAACGATCAACTGAGATACTGGTTAACTAGGAGGCAGAAGGCCTAATCATATTAAGGAAGTGCTAAATGTGTATTGATATCTCTAAACGATGGGAAGAGGAGAAAATCGTTATACCCCACACTCCGCCATATTTCCGAGAATCACCCGAATATTTTCTCGCATAACCCATCCTGTAGTTTTGTACTTTTCATCTATACCCTTTCTCCCATGCTATCAGGCCAAATAACTATTCTAGATCAAATATCCCAAAGCCACGCAAACTCCCAATCAGTTATATCCCAGAAAATTCCATACCTCGCCATTCAGTCACTTTCAACCTTCCCATTCATATTTTCCTTGCAAGATTTCTTCAACAACCTCCTCTGTGGTGGCCTCTCCCATCGAAAGCAGTACTGTCCAAGTTCCATTGCAGTGCGTATCAACCGCGGACCCTTTCGCCAAACCGTCTCTCCATTCAAGGTTTTACCCATCTCAAAAGGAACATCGTAGTCATGCGCAGTAGGTAGGTCCGGCCAGGTAGGTCGATTAGGCGCCTTAAGATATTGCTCCATCATGTCGTTGGATTGTCGTTTCTTTACCCATTCATTTAAGAAGTCGCGGAATGTTGATGCATCAGTATCCAGTTCACGGTTACAGGTCCACTCTGGAATACTCTGCACCATGCCTATATCTCGTTCCCAATGGGGGATACTCGTGTGGTGTGTATCGTTTGTAATAAGCTCATATAGTGTGAATACAACACCGGAGACATCATCCCGACCATCCACCAATCCTTTCTTTCCGCACGCAGCCCAATCAAAGTCAAATAAAAGGAGCTTGTTTGTATCGGGATCAATGAGCAAATTCCGTGGTGCAATATCTTGGTGCATGATTCCCAGGTCGAAGTTTAGAAAGTCCACGAGTTGGGTAAGTTGTTTTAACCACTCAAATCGAAAAGGCATCTTTGGGTTGCTGAGATTTCCGCCAGGGATGTACTTTGTAGCAAATCCGATCACACGAGACTCGACATCTTCGAGAACAACGCTATCAAAGGGAACTATGTTGGGATGTGGTGGTAGACTTTTAAGAATGTTGACTTCATTCCAGGCCATTTTTAATCTCAGAGGCTTTCCCCGAGCATTGAATTTAAAGGCAACCGTTCGAAGATTTTGACATTCGTCTTCATATGATGAAAGATCAACCCCTGGTCCAAGCCGATCGAGTTCTTGAAGCTGGGAATACTTGACAGTACGACAACCAGCGAGTGATTCAACGATCGAGAATGGAGGATAAGGAATAAACATAGAATCGTCCTCCTGTGGATCTCTAGAAACTCCACGGATGAGTCCATCATCGTCAACTTCGACGGCGCGAATTTCTAGAGACAAATAATCGGCAAATTGTGCCAGAATTGGAACCTCTTTATCCTCCTCAGCTGCAAAGAGCTTCGCGGTGCCTTTGATTTTGATCATGCGTAATTGATCCCAATCCCAGATACTGCAATGAGTTTTAGTTTTGGGATTCTCTCTTGGGCCAAAGTAAGATTGACCCTCGGAGAGGAATCTTTCTTGAGGTTGGATCATGTTGAAATCGAAGTTAATGAAAAATAAAATAATAAAATATTTATTTTGGTTGTTGGTATCACCTCAGATCGTGATATATGATATCATATGAACTAAATGACTTCTTGACTGATGGTGTTCTAGAGCTAGGTGCCACGAGGGGCTTATATGCCCGCGGATTGACTAGTGCGGTCACGTGCTCGTCATATACCCATTCAGATTCCCGATTCACTGGTATCGCAACAGTCGTCTTGCTCTATAAATATATGTGCGCAATAACTCTTGACTTCATCAAGATGGCGGGGAAAATGATTGGGTAGGGTGATTTATAGAGGTTGTAATGTGGATGTGGGTGAATTGTAATTTTGTGTACTATACCTATGTAGCTGGAGGAGGTTAAGTTGGTAGGAGAAACCGTATGGAAATACGGATTGGGAATAGCTTCATTTTAGCGTGCTTTTGAACAGTATAAAAGTATGCACTTTTGTAGCCTAATACAACTCAGAGCATCTTCTTCAACCCACTTGCAGTTCAGTTTTCTGTAGGTAATCTAGGTAAGCGTTTAAAAATTGGTGGTAGGTAACCTAGGGTAACCTGAGGTTACGTACCCCGGCGGCAGGAGGTTTGGTAGGTACCTAACTTGAGGCTTTTATTCAGTAGAACAAATTTTCGACAAATCAATCATTACGCTTACCTTCACTCAGCTACTGTATATCTTCACTCTGGGAGAAGCGTACTCGAACGGCTCATAATTTATGCATTAAAAAAGAGCAATCACATATAGCCTTGCTGTTATCGGCAAGAAATGCTTTCTAGGCTTGACAAAGGAACTGCGACACCATGGGATCAGGGACCTAGGGCTATTTATATAAAAGAAGGCCTTTTTCTCTCGTTTTGCCCTTGGATATAAATGGAGCTTTATGTTTAAAACAAACTTTTGAGCTTGGCATGTTTATATACCCTTGGGGAGGTCTTTAGAATACAAGATTTTAATACTACTAGGTAGTTAACCTCAAGGGCAAGATTTGGAAGAATGATATATGAACCGTTCATTCATTTAGGAGAGCAGCGGCGGCAACAAACCTCATTCGAGTCGGAGCGGATATTAGGGATCGCGAATACAGAGGCATGGAGCTATATCATTTCAAGTAATCAGCTACCGTAACAACAACGACGAGAGATAAAGAAAAGGAAGGGAAGGATATCAAGTCTAGGTGTATCTTGCATCTTCGAAGCCTCGATCCATGGCATAGCTTTCACCACTTTATGGTTAGGTTAGGTTAGGTTAGGTTAAATTGAGATTCGCCATCAAGACTCAAACGCCTACCTATTGAAATCCAGGTTGCACATTTTAAGTGATTCTCGTAATGGATCTATTGTATTAGTATAACCAGATGTCAAGCTGTAGAGACTAATGATTAGCACAAAACCCATCTTTTTCCATCACTACCTGGAATTAAGATTCATGATTCCTTTCTTCCCAAGAGTAAGTGAGTGAGAGGGTGAGTGAGTGAGTAAAAACAAAACAGAATTCCAGATCTCTTCTTGAAATATGTGCTAAATATGTGCTAAATGAATTTAATTCAAACAAGTATCTATATCCATCCATCTCAACACAGCATTCAAGCCCACAACCAACCAGATCAGCGGGTTAAAAAAAGAGTTCTATATATAACTAGGTACTAGAGACTTATAATTTGTTGATATAAAATAGTTCTACATACACTAGCTTAGTCATCGAGCTAAGTTCTATGGAATCGGAGATTTCATAGAACTTAGCTCGATACACAATAATAACAAGTTCAATATAATTTCGCACCAAGTAAGTTAAGTAGACGACAAGAGCTCAGCACCCTATACATAAACATCCGAAAGCAGCATGAACTTTTTGCCAAAACCGCGCTACAAGTCACCGCCAGCGCAATCCCAGAGATAAATAGATAAATCCAGTCAAGCCCAGCTCGTCTCTCAGACATTTACATCATACTAGCTAACTAGCTATCCACGCATACACCAAGACCATTGTAGCGATATTCCACCGAGACAGAATTTTCCAAGAAGAATCATTTTCCATTCTGTAGATTTATTGTTTTACGAGTATCCTGATTTTCCGGATATATGTACATATATACCAAAAGAAGCTGTAGAAAGAAGAGAAGATGAGAGTTCGCAAACAAAGCTCTCCATTCTTCGAGTTTATAAAAAGCTCCCTCGACTTCTTTGATATTAACTTTTTATTGGCACACTCCTCATCACTTAATTTCAACACCAAAGCATCGCCAATTCATGTTACATGTAAAGATTTCATCGGCCACCTGGGCTCTTGTAATTTATTATTTCTCCGAATCTTCCAAATCCATGGCATGATCATTATCATTATAATCTCCCCACTTCCATCACAACACTCATAATCATAATCATAATCAAATAGGAGAGGTAGAGCATGCAGATGCAGGTGTAGTGATTTAGCATCCCGACGCATGTGAGCGAAAAATTGCCGTTCCCATAGCTGGAGGTTTATTTTACCTAGGCTTTGGGATTTGTTGAGGATCAAGCCATCGGAAATTTTGGGCATCGGGGGTGGATGGATGCTGGATTGAGAGGGAGGAAATTTAGGAAATTTGTGAAGAGTTCGAGTAGGTAGTCGAAGAGGAAAGGGGCAATTATATCTAGTGCAGCTATGGAAAAGTAAATATTGGGAAAGCCTTGGAGGGCATGTTAGAACGCTATTTTATTGCTTTTCCTTTCCATCATTTATTGTTCAAGAAAGCCTGAGCGATATGCATTTTATATATAATATTGTTTTTGCTACAAAACGGTAAAGATGTTGCTATATTTTGAATGTTTCCTTGAATAACAAAATTGTATTTATCCCGAATCTTTAGGTTTTTTAAACATTGAAACAGACTTCGGACAATGAAATTCATTTCTAACATCACCACTGGAGCAACGCAGCCATCCCAGGTTTCTGCAAGAATATGCTTCCATTCTCAGATTGCTATCAACCATCTAGTAAATTGATCTAGACTTCGGGGTCCAGTGCGAGACTTCTCGTACAATGAAAAAGGTATTTGCTTCCGTATGATTCCGAGTTAGCCACGAGAACGATAGGTCGGTAATAAGGAAGTAACCAATGCCCATCAACTGTTTATATAAATGAAAAATGATTCATTGAAAATCCCCCAACCCCGCAAAATTCCACAGTTAAAATTTTCTAGCAGGTCTGATAGATAGCCCAATCACAAAAGCAGAAGCGAAGAGTGCCGAATCTCAAAGCCAACGCTTTATTGCGAATTTAATCTGATAAGTGATAAGGTTACTCGTATTAACGAACATCAAACCCTTTTTCCATCAATTTAGCCAAAAGAAACTCAAGCCTCGAAAAACAAAAATAGCAAGAAACTAATATTGAATAATCACTTCATTTTACCCCCAGCCACATTTCCTCGTAATAATAATAAAAAAAACACAGCCACAAACAAGCAGCTGGTGCCACGACATTGCTGTTTCAGAGAAACGTGGAGAAATCATCTTGAAAGCTCTTATCGGTCCATCTGAGCAACTTCACACGTTTCTACCCATCTCAACGTCTCCCCAACTCCCATAGGTTGCATATGTACGGTATCTATCTATACAGCGTACATCGTACGTACAGTAACTGTAATGTAAATCACTCGACTCTACGTACATACTGTATGTACACACTATGTACTCCTCTCTCTCGCATAAGGATTGCATAGCAGGTCCTGCATTGCATGACCAGACAGACGGTCTCCAGCACGGTATAAGACAGACCTGCGTGGGACGGTGCGAGAAACGGAGTGGGAAAAGAGCGGTGCGGTACCTACTAGGTAGGTAGGTAGGTTGGTGGTGAACATTTTCGCAGCGGTAAGCAACGCGACGACTCAGACCGTCCCGTCAGACTCAGACGAGAGTGGAATTTTGCCCTCGCATGCTTCGGAGTCCGTAAAATCATTCATAAATTTCATAATGCAGAGGAAACGGTGAAAAATGCTCCAAATGATTCAATAGTACAGGCAAAACTATCAATTCCAAGGAAGAGTTTGATGGAATGCATGGTGCATGTAAGCCTAATGATTCTTTTCGACCAAAAGTTCAACGACACGATGCACGATGGAGATGCGAGTTTCCACCTTTGCTGCATGAGAATGTATGAGGATGCATTAGGGAAGGAAATCCCATTGGATGCCGAGGTATCTTCCCATGTAAAATCATCCTGTTTTCTCTTTTAGCATTTTCCAAGCGAAGGTCGAAAATGTGGTTGGTTGGTTTGAATCCAATGATTTTGAAGAGAGATGGGAGATTAGTGGAGGAAATGATAGAGTGTATGGGAGCGGTCCAATGAAGGGGTAAAGGAAGAAGAGGTACGGAGGAGTTTCGCCTTATTTGATTATTGGATTATTGACAGGAGCTGTTGGAGATTTACATCCCTTGTTATCAACCATGTGCCATCTCACTACCCACTACTGTATGTATGTATGTACTCTGAGTTCCAACAGAAGCACATAGCTAGTGTTAGCTGTTAGCTAGTAGTAGCTACAGCATATGTAAACCATGAGCCTAACTCACTCACTCCACCCCACTGTACGGAGAAGGTAGGTCAGAAAAGAAACATTATTCACAATTATTTCACTCCACCTAAGAATAACCTTACCTATAGGTAATTAATTATAATTTATATGTGATCAGTTCGGTTCTCCGATATATCCTCCAAAAAATAATAAGTTGTCGAAATCCGATGATCCCATCCCTTCCCATCCCATCCCTCTCATTTGTGTACGTACCTCCTATAGGTAGGTACATAATTATAAAATCGTGACCCCTCTTTTCCTCTTCATCTCCAGAGAGTTATACATACCTACCCGCATACATACATAGTACGTCCTTCAAACCATAATAATAATACATAAATCCAAGCAAATCCCAAGCTACCCACGAAAAAAAAAACCCACCTGCCTCGTTTTTTTCTTCTCCTTCATTATTATTTCCACTTCGCCGACGCAGTCTGAGTACTCAGTCTTACATTATTGCAGGATTATTGCCAAAGGAATTCCACTTAAGTTTCCCCGCCATCAGCTCTTCACCGCACCTTTTGGGCGGTAAAGAGGAGATCCATCAGGGATTCAGGGTACCTGCTTCTACCTCTTTTCACAAGCCAAAAAAACAATTCACTTCTTTATACAAATTTGGATCATACATACATACGGACCTACATACATACCTACATACATACATACATCCAAAATATCGAGAAAAGGGAGCTGGTCTTCTCACAAAAATCCATTCATTACCATAATCCATCATACGTTGAAACATGGCTCCCATCACAGAAACCGTCACCATTATCAACAAATCCGGAAAAGTAGTGAGCACTGTAAGTTTTCCGATTTTTCCGAAGTTTTGCCCGAAATCCCCCCTCATCCGATGAGATCGTGCGGTGACTGACCAGTGACCACCACTTCCACAGGGAAAACAACTCGTGAACATTTTCAAGGATGCCAAAGCCGCTTATCAAGTCAAGAAAGCACAATTAAGAGAAGAACACTATTTACGAGAAGAAGCACGATTGCATAGAGCACATAGAAGACTCAACGAAGCTCCATATGAAATTGTGGATGCACGCGGAGGGGGAGGGGGAGATGATGCACAATCGATAGCATCATCTAGGCGATCTCACCGATCGCATCGTTCCCACCGTTCACATTCATCAGCCCAAGAACCCCGATCCAAATCCCGTCCTCCTCTCACCCTAAACAATTATGAAGAATTTCCAGATACGCAAAGTATGGCGAGTGGACGCTCTCACCGATCCCATCGTTCCCACACGAGAACGCGCCAGGAGTTTAATTTCGAGGATTTGGATCAGGAAGATGATATGCAAAGTTTAGCCAGTAGACGCTCGCATCGATCTCATCGATCGAAACGAAGTCGTTCCGTGCATGGTTCTAAGGCTCCCCCTCAATATGAGCCTGCAGAAACTCATTATGAAGATCCGGAAGAGGGGTTTCATGATGATCCTCCTCTAGCTATGTATCGTCAACCATTTGCCGAGACGGAACTCACTCTCGTGAGAAGACATACGGAAAAGGAAGTTCCTCCTATGCCTGGACATCTCGTGAGGAGAGAAACGGCCCCTCCAAGCTATTCCAGCGGTCAAATTGTCCCAAGGGCGAAATTTGTCCCTGAATTCCATGATGAGCAAATCGATATGAATCTTGCATATGGAGATCTACCCCCTCAACTAGAATCCGACCACGAACCCGAATATGAACAACAAACCATCCCGCAACGACTCCCCGAAGAACTCGATGAAACCATGAGTAAACTCGATACTCTCCTTCTCGAAGCCCAATGTCTCCACCACACCGCCACCGCCATAATGTCGGATCTACAAGCCAACCCCGAAGCCATGGCTGCCGTCGCCCTAACCCTCGCCGAGCTATCTACCCTCCTAACCAAAATGTCCCCTTCCATCCTCCCCATGCTCAAAGCCAGTTCCCCCGCCATCTTTGCGCTTCTCGCATCCCCCCAATTTCTCATCGCCGGAGGTGTCGCTCTAGGCGTTACAATCGTCATGTTCAACGGCTATAAGATCATCAAGAAACTACAAGCATCTCCTGAACCAAAGTTGGAAGCTCCGATCGCCATGCAAGCCCTACCACCCACCCCCGGCTTCCCGGAAACACCCGGCTTCATGGACCCCCAAGATTTGCGCCATGAATATGAAGAAGCGATGCCCTACGAAGCCTACGAGGAAGAATTAAGCAGCATCGACATGTGGCGCCGCGGTATCGCCGATGCAGAGTTAGAAAGTGTGGGGACGAGTGTCGATGGTGAATACATTACACCTACAGCTGCACGACAGAAGGAGAGTCGACATGCAGAGCGTATTCGACAGAGGGCTGCTGAGGAGCGAATTGACGAGGATGAAGAAACAAGGAGCATCATGAGTCGATTGACGAGTAAATCCCGACGATCGAAGACGCTCCCCATCCGAAGCAGTAGCTCTCAATACGAGTCCTCGGTGAAAGAAAATGACGACGACGTGGAATCTATACGCACGTCACGCACGAGCAAAACAACCAAATCGAGCAAACCATCCAAGAGTCATAAATCCAGTCATTCCAAGAAAGACGACGACGCCACTTCGGGAAAGCCCGAGAAAGAAGAAAAAGAAGCCAAGGAGAAGAAGAAGAAGACCCCCTTGAGTATTTTCCGAAGTAAGACGGAGAAGAGTAGTAGTTTGAAGGGGAAGGAGAAGGAGAAGGAGGGAAAGAAGATGAGTCATCATCCGCTCTTGCTCGAGCTGTAGTTTTGAGCTTTGAGTCCCTAGGTCGTCTCCTGATTTCTCTCCCTCGTACTCTTTTTTTCTTCGCATGACTGCGGGGTTTGGTTCTTGATCTTCTCGGCGTTTTTGCATTGGATGGTTTTTTTTTCGGTTGATAGCATGCATGCATGCATGCATGCATGCATGCATCTCGTCACATAACTACATACTCCCATCACATAACAAAATATCTTCACAAATCAGGCATAGTTTTTTATCTTATCTTACATTTAGCGATTAGCATTTGATTAGGCGGAGGATATTTCCATTTCCATTTCCATTTCCATTTTTTTTCTATTTATTTTTTTAGTTTCTCATCTCTCTCTCATCTCTCTCTCATCTCTCATCTCCTTTCATCACACTCTCACATCTATCTATCTATTTATTTGAGAGCCGGACGAGCCAAAGCAAAGCAGGGCAAGGGAGGAAATTTCATGATTTACGGATGGACATATGAGAGGAAGGTAGTTCAATGGGCATGAAATGATGTATATACCAAACGAACATGATACACACCACGTGGAAAGTCACGATACCAAACCAATTGGAAGCTGGATTGGATGGGATGGGTGGGAAAAGGCTGGAGCGGGTATAGGATGGGCATAGGCATTGCTAGTACCTACCTACTACGTACGGGTTGGAAATCTTTTAAAGTTTTAAAGTTTTAAATTAAAAGGGAAAAAAATGAGGAATATGAGGAATATGAGGAAAATGAATATGAATATGAAAATATAATACTTACGTATTTATTCCTGCACTCTTTGATTTTTATTTTTTAAGGGATGGGGATGGGGAGAAGGAGGGGGGTTGATGGTTTTTTGGGTGGTGTGGTGTGGTTTGGTGTGGTTTGGTGTGGTTTGGTTTGGATTGAATTGAATTGAATTGAATTGAATTGAATTGAATTGAATTGAATTGAATTGAATTAAATTGAATTAAATTAAATTGAATTGAATTGAATTGAATTGAATTAAAATAAAATTTATATTTTAAAGAAATTCAAAGTTATACTCCCATCTAAATATCCAATATCCAATATCCAATCTCGAATCTCGAATCTTCAAAACTCCTTCCATCTATTCTATTCATTTTATTTTATTTTATTCTATTCTATTTCTTAATCATCCCTTTAAATTTCACACCTATTCGCATTCGTATTCATATTTATATCTAATTTTTCATTCAACAACTCCTTTAAATCCTCCTCCTCTCCTCCTCCTTTAAATCCTTCTCCTCTTCTCCTTCTCCTTCCCCCCCCCCTCCTCCTCCTTATCCTCCTTATCCTCTTTATCCTCCTCATCCTCCTCATCCTCCTCATCCTCCTTATCCTTCTTATTTTTCTCATTCTTTTTATTCTTTTTATTCTTTTTATCCTTTTCATCCTTCTTATTCTTTTTATTCTTTTTATCCTTCTTATCCTCCTCCCCTTCCCCTCCTCCTCCTCCTCCTCCTCTCCCTTCCCCTCTCCCTCTCCCTTCCCCTTTACCATTCCCCTCTTCTTCCTCCTTCCTCTATCCCCATCCCATCTCATCTTAATCTTTCAACAACAACAACTACAATAACCATATTTAATTCTGCATTCGATGATTCTGCATTAAATTTAACTAATCAGTATATCATATCCTGTATATATCATATTAATTATAACTATTATATTATATCATATTATATAATATAGAATAAACCCTACAAATAACAAACTAAAGAATTTCTCCAACTAGCTATAGGTACCTACCTACATAGAGAAATAGAAATAGAGAAATAGATACCTAGTTAGAGAGGTAGTCTTTCATCTCATATCAAATCTTATCCTCCCATCATTTCATATCTTATCCTCTGATTTCATCTCATCTCATCTCCCTGATCCCACCTCATCTCACCACCCTCACTATAGGTACCTTATCACGCTACCACGCTACCTAGCCACCTAGCCACACGAATGCACCCCTTCATTCTCCAATTCAATTCAATTCTCCAAGTCAATTCTCCAATTCCATTCTCCAATTCTCAAACCATTCATCTCAAACCATTCATCTCATCTCGTAACTCATCATCTATCCATCCACCCACCCATCCATCCATCCATCCATCATCATATCATATAACCATGATGATTCAAATCCAAATTCAAATCCAAATCCATCCCCAATCAACATCCATCCATCCATCCATCCCCGATCAACTATTCAATTCCAATTCCAATCAAATTCCATCAAATTCCATCAAATCAAATTCCATCAAATCCAACCTCTTCATCAAAAAATCATCAATCATATGCATCACCCACCCAACTAACCAATCAACCAACCAACCGACCAACCGACCTATCCCCCCAACCCAAATCAGACCAAATCAGACCAAATCAAATCAAATCACCAAAATCCATATCCATATCCATATCCATATACAACCAACTCCCCCTTCCCCCTTCCCTATGAACTCCCCTTCCAACCGCCCACGCTACCCCACCCCACCCAACCCAACCCAACCCAACCCA